>PVLD010026509.1:0-22076 GCA_004027595.1 Dinomys branickii | reverse complement strand
AAGAAAAGTCAGGTGGAATCACAATCCCTGACCTGAAATTATACTACAAAGCAACTGTAATAAAATCAACCTGGTACTGGCTAAAAAACAGACCTGAGGATCAATGGAACAGACTGGAAGATGCAACCACAACAAAAAACCCACTCAGCTACCTAATATTTGACAAAGGGGGTCAACCAAACCCACTGGAAAAAAGAAGACCTGTTTAATAAATGGTGCTGGAAAAGCTGGCTTGCCTCTTGCCGAAAACTGAAAATAGACCCCAGTCTATCACCATGCACCAAACTCAGGTCAAAATGGATCATAGACCTCAACATCAAAACAGAAACTCTAAACCTACCATTTTCCTTTCTGTCACTAATTCTTCCTGCTGGCCAGCTGAGTCTGACAAAGAATCAGCAAGACAGACACGGAGCTAGGTCAAGCCCAGGCCTGTATGTAGACATAACAGGGGCCTTTCCTTCCCTTAGTAACAGACGCTGATGCCTGGTTACCAGCCCTAGGGCCCAAGTACAGGCTTCCAGACACCAGTGTAAAGACTGCTTAGGAAGGACAAGGGAGAGGAGTATAGGGTGTGTGGTGTTTGATAGAGTCTTCCCTGTTCTCTCTTTTAATCTTTAACTCTATTTAAGTTTTTTCCTCTAGAGAAACCTTGCTACGTTCCAGGAAAAGTCCAAGGAAAGATCTGCTCAAGGGGAAAGAAGAGTGACTGTTGCAAGGAGTGAGAACCAGGAGAGAAAACCCCAAACCAACAGGAGCCCAACGCTGCTCCTTCATTCTCTCTTTCTCCCCTCCTCAGAGGTCTGCAGTCTATGACCTCAGCGAGGCAGCCTTCTGAGCGGAGCTTTCAGGCATCTGGAAAGTTCCATGGCTGGTGTCATCCCCACTGTACTATAAGGAATCGTGGATTTCAAAGCAGCTGGAGAGGAGCAGCCCCGCTAAGCTTGTTACTTGCTTTTGATAGGTACAGTTAGAGCTGACACTTTAAGCAACATGGATTGCTCCTCTCAAAAGGTAGGTGTCAGTCTGAGAGCGCGTTTCTTTCTTTACTTATGTTTTCAAAATACAGGGAATTTTAAGATTATATGGGAAAGGGGTGTTCTAGTCTTATACCAGTTGTCCTGTTCGATTCTCTTGACCTAGCAAGTGTGTTGCACATGCTTATGGTGTGTGCTTTGAAATGCAATTTTTCTGACTTAGTCTTTGGGCATGTTCAGGTTTAAAAGAAAAATTTAGAGATGGATACCTGTTGTCCCTTTACTTTCCCTTCTAAGTTTGTTGGATCATATATTCCAGCCAGCAGCTCTTATTTCTGACTGCACATCAGAGTATTCTGGGCACCTCTTAAAAACGTGGAGTCTTGGTCTCTATCTCCAAAGATTCTGATCTAGAAAATTTGGACTGGGGCTCTGAAATCTATATTTTGAAATGAGATCTAAGTGCTTTTTGTATAGCAGGTCCTCAGATCAGCATTTCGGAATTACCCGCATGAAGAGCATGCAAACATCATGTGTAATCAGAGATGTAAGCTGCCCCGATGTATCAGTTCTGCCCAATCTAGGTGTCAGAATTTTGGTTGTAAAAGCTAAGATCCACTAAAATGCCATTTGAAGTGCATGAAAGAGCATTTAAAAATGGAAACTTTATCAAGTTAGATTTGTTAATAATATTGAAGCCCAGCCTCTGAAATGAAGGCTCCCTGCAATTTAATAAACCATTTTGCATAGATATGTATTTCCTCCAAGGAGCCGCACCTTTTCCTTTGAAGGTAACAGAGAATCCCTAGCCAGGTCTGGTCAAGAAAACTTTCTTGGATCTGTTCTGGAATTGATTTTTAGATCTGCCGATATTCTGTGTGCTCGATGTATTCTACAGACTGAGGTGTTCTCTGCATCAGTGTGTTTATGGCTTTGGGGTATTAAGTCTCTGTCTTTGCCTATAAACTAACTTACGTCTTCTTTCTGCAGAGGTGCTGTTGCTCCCCATTGTGTTCAGTGAAATGCTTATGGTTTGCTTTCTTCATTAACTCAAGAATACCTTATCTGTTTGCATGATATGCATCTCTCCTCTCTATCCTGGGCGCTCTGTCACTGATTTGTCTTTGTGTCCGTACCTTGGATGACCACTTGTTAGTACAGAAGGATATAAGTGTAGTGCAATCAGCCTCAAACCCAAAAGAATCTGTGTACGAGATCAAGTAATCAGCAAGTCCAAGTTAGATCTAGGGTTCCAGATGATGTCCCTGATACTGCTTTTCTCCTTCTTGTGATTCTGCTCACTTCTATATTGGCTTTATCCTAAGGCAGACTTTCCCCCATATGACTCACAGATTACTTACTATCTGTTCTAGTCATAAACATCCTCACAGTTAGTGACTCTAATGAAAACTGAGTATTCATTATCAAGAGCTCTAGTGAAAGTGCAGGAAATATCTTGGTTAACCCAGCTTGGGTCACGTGCTTATCCCTGAACGAATTACTGTGTCTAGGAAGATGGAGCACTCTGACTGGTCAGACCTGTGTCTCCTGTCTTGTTCTGGAGGCAAGGGACTGGGTTAGCCATATTCTACAACATGGACTAAAGCTAGAGTAGAACCAGTTATACCCAGTAAGGATACACTCTACCTCTTTTGTTGGGAAGACTAGTGTCTCAGTTGGTGTCAGAACGGAGGTTAGGTTTTTCCCCATACTGGATAGAAAAATGAATTCCAAGATATCTTTTGAATAATGTTAATATTCGCCTTGATTGCAGAAGGCCAGTTTTTTTTTGGGGGGGATAAATGTTCATTCTCACTTTTATAACTTTGTAACTTAATCCAGATATCCCAATTTTGTGGTGTTCTCTTGTTGTTCTTATAATGAAGATTTTCATTTGGAACAGACTTAAAATCTAGGCCAAAGGAAAGATTTCCACTGTCCACAAAACTTTGTTGCTTGCAAAGACAATACAAGCAACCCTAACCCGTCAATCAGTACATGTCTTACATCTAGGATGCTGAGAGAAATAATGAACGACTTCATATCCTTGGAAGTATTGCTGCTAAAATCTTCCTTGGATGGTGTAATACCTACCTTAGACAATCAAATTCCTTTACAGTTGATGCTGGGATTTTTCCATCTTGTTTGTTTCATCATTGAGGATCTAGAATTAATTTCATTAGTAGAAGAGGGAACTTTTGGAGATGCTTGGTCAAATTCTCAGAACTCAGATTGAATTCCAGAGCAGAAAGGCAGAGGGGATGGTTTTAATCAACATAACAATCTCTATACTTCTGTATGATGAAAAAAATAGGGTCAGTAGTTCTCAAATTCATCATATTTGAGGCAGGATTGAAGAACCCCTACTTTGAATAAAGTTCCATTGGTGAGTCTAATATGCTATGCTTTTTGAGAACAATTGAAGTAAGCACTGAGATCAGTGAACACATTTCATGTTTTTAAGGGTCCGAAGCTCAGTTTACATCTCTGTTTATGGGCTTGCATCTTTGCATTTAATTTTTAGGTCCACAACTTTCCTAAAGTAGTGTTCTATGTAAGTGATTCTTATTTCCAACATATTTGGATTCAGAGTGATGTATATTTAAAAGCCATTGACTTAGAAGACAAATCTGCATCTTACATGGCTGGAATATGTTACCTGTCATCCCTGGGTCTTAGTTTCATCAGCTAGAATGTCATACTGATAAAAAATCTCTACGATTATAAAGTGCCTGGTTCATAATAATTTAGCATAATGGCAAATATTATTGCTGCTATTATTTCATGAAGTAGGTGCTAGAGGACAGAATGGAGATTAATGGGAATCACCAATAAGGAATTGGTTGGGACATGGTGGAGGGGAGGGGCGGCATATACCCTTCCTCCACCTGACTCCTCACCGGTGATCTTGCATGACATAATTTGCAGATCCAAACAAGTCAAATCGATATAGTAATGTCTCATCTTACACAAGACTTAAGTCCAAAGGCATTGCCTAAGGTGAAAGCCAAAATTGCCCTTGAAATGCCTTCAAACCACCTTTAAAGTACTGTATAGCAGGCCAGCAGTTTTTCCTCCAGTGTTGGAGCAAATTGCAGTGTCTCTGTCATAGCCCCAGGTGAAGTCATTGTCTTATATAGAGAGCTGGGTCTTGGACAAAAACATACAGTATTGTTCAACACTGCAGTCCTTTTCAGCTCTGTCTGGGAGAGTTGGAGAGGAGCTTGGGAACTGAGGGTGACTATGGGAAACACATGTTTTGTTCACACCTATTGGTGGCTGCTTCCCTATCGGATGGAATGATAGAGTCGCACAGACCTGCTCTTTAAAGGAAGCACAGAGAGTTGCTTGTGTATGTGCTAAGCACACATAAAAGGCAGTACCACCGTCTGAGCAAATTTCTACCTGGAACTTTGCATATATGAAAGGCAAGAGTCAGCTTTTAAAATCACCTCTTTTTAATAACACCCCAGGGAAAAAGGGATATCCACATCGGCTCATGGAGGGGAAGCAAGGAAGAAATACTGGAGACAGGCTAAAGATGTAAAAAAAAAAAAAAAAAAAAAAAAAGAAGAAGAAACATATATAGCAGATAGGAGTAAAGATGGCGTTTTGTGGGTAGACTGTGTGCCAAAAACCATTCCTGGGGACTCTATAGTCCTTGCCAGCTTCAGAGGCTTGGAAATAGCTCCAGATACCTGAAGAGTGGCTCTGTTCCCATTTCCCATAGCTCGACAAAAGTGCCTCAATACACCACATGAGCCACCCCCAGTCGCGGCCGGAGCTGCCTCCCTTGCCTGCGTCTGTTGATGAGGAGCCATCTGAACTCTATCAGGTATGTACCCCTGACTGCAGGCTCTTCTTCTGAGGGTGACAAGGGGAAGAAAACCTCCAGCACCTCTAGGTACTCAGCAAGCCTGAGCAGGGGACCAACATTCAGACTTGACTGGTGAGATTAATGGCTTTGGTTGTTCTTACCACTAAAAGAATCTGTATCAGTGTGGGAGAAAGAATTATGTGTTATTGAAACCCTTGGAATTTCTGTATCTTCAACTGTAAAATGAGGGTAATTCTACCTTTCTTATACTCGTGTCCATAAGGAACCAAGGCAAGAGATGTAAATCATCTTATTCTGCTGTTGAGTGCCACTGTTACACTGCAGTAAGAAAAGTACAGTTGGTGTTTATTCAGAAAGCATTTCCACTGAGCTCACCGAAAATAGAAACCTAGCATGAGGTATATGCAGCTGTGTGAGTCTCAGCTCAGGAAGAGCCCAGGCCCGCAGAGATATCCCTAAGTGTATCTCACTCCGCATTTCTGCCCTTGTAGACTGTCATGTCACACAGCTTTTATCCCCCCTTGATGCAACGCACATCCTGGACGCTGGCTGTGCCCTTCAAAGAGCAGGACCACCACCGTGGACCCAGTGATTCCATAGCCAACAATTACTCATTGACGGCCCAAGATCTAAAGCTGAAAGACCTGATAAAAGTCTACCAGCCAGTCACCATCAGTGCCCCTAGGGACAGGATCGCTCGGGGGCTGCCATCAGGTACTTCCGGCAGTGTGCCATATTTGGGGCTTGGAGTGAAACTTCTGCTCCTGAGTTCTAGCCCTGCCTCTCCTTGTGCAGCTAACTTTGAGTAATTTTATAGTGCTTCATTCTCCTCATCTATGAAATGGAAATTATTGCAATGGCTAACACTGATGGAGCTTTTGCATATACTAGGTACTGCTCTGTGTATTACTGATTACCCATAAAGCACTGTGGCTTAAACCAAGCACGATTTATTATTCTCAGTCTCTACAGGTCAGGAATCTGGGCATGGCTTTACTGGGTCATTTTGGCTCTAGGTCTCTCAAGAGGGTGCAGTCATGGTGTTAGCCAGAGCTACTGTCATAAAGGCAACTAGAGGAGGATCCTCTTTCAAGTGCACTCATATGCGTGGGTCCCTGCTGGCTGATAGGTTTTGCCATCCGTCTCTCGCCACGTGTACCCCTCCATAGGACACATGGCTTCTGCTTCCATTGGAGGGAGGGAGGGAGACAGCAAAAAAGAGACAGCCAGCAAGGCAGAAACCACAGTGTTTTGGGTGTTAATCTTGGAAGTTGCATTCCAAAACTTTTACCATATTCTGTTTGTTAGAAATGAATCACTAGGTCTAGGCTATACTCAAGGGGAGAAGATTACAGAAAGGCGTGATACCGGGAAGTAAGGGTCATTGAGGCCACCTAGGAAACTGCTTAGTATAGTGCATTATGGGTATTAATCTATTTCATCTCACCAGATACACACATGTCTGCTTGAGTATCCATCAGTAATCTGTGTTAGAAACATCTGGGAGCTACTCAATCTGCTCTCAGTGTCAAGCTTGCCCAGAGTTTTCATTTTTCTCTCATGCCATGTCTAAGTAAATTTCTCAGTTATATCTTCCAATTCATTGTCTCTTCAACTCTGTTTAATTTTTTGTCATGTCTAGGAAGTGTTCTCTGTTTTGATAACAATACTTTTTCGTTTTTAGATTTTCTAACGGGTCCTATTTAGGATTTGTCCCAATTTCTTATTCTATTTCTGTAGTCATAGCCCTTTCTGTATCACTTGGAAGATTTTCTTTCAGGAAGTTCTCAACAGCATTATTCCTTTATTAAATTCACAAGCACATCTAGGATGGTGTTTTTTTGTATAATCCTGCGAGAATATACAGCAAACATTAAATATGCCAATATTCAGTATCATTATACCCAGAAACTTAATTGTTCCAATTGCTGATATCCTGGTCATTGTCATAGCCTGTTTGAGATGCCATAAAAAGGTATCATAGACTGGGTATATTATAAACAATGGAAATTTATTTCTTGCTACTCTTCTGGAGTTTGGAAGTCTGAGGCCAAGATACCAGTAGACTCAGTGCCTGGTAGGGCCTCCTCCTGATTGACAGATGGTTAGAGTCTTGCTATGTTCTCATATGTTGGAAGAGACTGAGGGATTTTTCTGGGACCCCTTCTGATAAGGGCTCTAACCTCCAATGACCTTACCTTATCAATTACCTTACATTATCAATTGAACCTCAACATATGAATGTGGGGGAGGGGCAGATAGACATTTAATCTACACAAGTCAGAATTTAATAACTTTCTTATGGAGTAATTAATTTGAAGATCATATTTTCCCATTTTGTATTACTAAAACTGTTAGTAATTTGTAAATAACTAGAGTTAAAACCTCTCAGATTTAACTGTCACAAGAAATCTCAGCCAAGCCAGTCTTCAGACACAAACTACTAAGGTGCTTTCCCTAGAAACAGAGAAAGCTATCAAGACAGAAGTTGCTAAATACGTTATTCAAGTCCTCACTTGAGCTGATTTCTGCTTATTAGTCATTAGAGGAAATTTATATTTGGAGGATCTTAAACATCTATATTGGTATTGCTGTATTATTAACATTTTGTGAATCAGTCCCTAGGTTGTTGTGTTTACTGGTTGTCTCTCTTGGTGTTAGTTCTTGTCATGTGTGCTGAGATTTGGTTTGCAGGCCTGTGTTGAAGGTTCTTTCTTCTTTCTTGCTGTATGCACATACCTCCATTTTTATTGAATAATAATTCACACACAACAAAATATAAAGCTCTGTTTAGTTCAGTGGGTTTTGATAATTGTTTATACTGTACAGCTGCCACACAAACCAGATATAAGGCATTTGTATCATTAGAGCAATTTCCTTATGTTTCCTTCTAATCAGTATTCTCCCTTGTCCCACACACCTCACCTCAGAGTAACCACCTCTGATTTCTGTCACCATAGATTCATTTTACTTGTTCTCGTATAAATGAAATCACGTACTTTGAACTATTATGACGTGCTTTCTTAACATGGCTTTTTTCTTAGGCTTCCATGTGTCCCTTTGGACTCTATTACCCCTCGGGTCTTACGCTGATGCTTGAGGCTTCCATGCTAAGGCGATACTTGGAAATCTCATAGATTTGCTCCCAGAGGCAGCGTAAAGTTGGGTCCAGGTGTCATGAGCATTCCTGTGCCATCTCTAGCCACTGTATTAATTGAGGACACATGGGCAGTGCTGTTGTCTTTTTTGGCTCGGTTTAGTCCTGGAGTCTGGTCCCTACATCCTAGTGTGTATTGGGATTCTGTTACTTTCGAGGTATCCGACTCCTGTCTGCTCCTACCTGCTTCTGTACCCAGAAGCTAAGTCATGACTTCTGCCTCACTCTCTGCCTATATCTAGCTCACATAGATGAACATATCCTTGAACAGTACAATATATTTTTAATTTTTAGAGTATTTTGTTCATTACTGTTGTGATTAGAAAAATACATCTTAGCTGAGAGTCTTCAATTCTCTTGATTCTCTCAGAGTGTCAATTTAATGTTAGTACGTCACTAATATTTCTGTTACTTATTAATTTCCTCAAACTAGAGCTTTTCAACAATGGTGGTACTTAGGTAAGATTTAATACAATTGTTATATAATTTATTGAATGTATTTGTAGTTACTTTCTATTTATTACAAGTGATATTGATTTTTTTCTATTTTCAGACATTAGATACTTATTATAGATAATACAAAAATATTTGTGGTCATCGTATAAAACTTTCTTTAAAAATAATTGCACTAAGTTTAAATGCCTGAGTCTATTTCCAGGGAAGCATTAAATAACAATTTAATTGATTCTTAGAAAATAGAGTGTTGGGGAGCAAATTGAATAAGCAGTTATTAATAGTTGTCAAATATATGGATGAATTTTATAGCTAGGGAAACTGAGACCCAAAGTGGTTAAGTCTGTTCTTCAGAACCACATAAGTGATTAGTGATACGTGATGGACCAGAGTCCACATCTTCTGCCTCTTCTCCCCATATCCCATCCACTCCCCTTAGTGTGTTCTTGGACTTTTCCAAAAGTCATGTCTGTGCACAGAAAATGGCCCAAGACCACTCCCCATCACTGACATTTTTCTTCTCTGTGCTTGCAGGAACTAAAAGCTCATCAGAGCCCAACAAGAAGAAGATGAAGTTCACCATTGCAGCCAAAGAGGATCCCACTGGGTAAAATGTCACTGTGGTTACTACAGAATGTAAAGCACTCCCAGGAAGGTTGTGCCTTCATTAAAGCAATGCTCTGGATCTTGCATTCAAAGCATTCCAGACATCCAGTGACACATCCCCCACCCACATTATTTGCCTTAATCCAAATCTTTTAGGCTCTAAACAAAAACGGATTAGCCAACTAAGCAAAATCTGTGTTAACATACCTGTGAGGTATGTAGTGGTTAGTTAGGGTCATGTTTGAAATACACATGCATGTCATTAGATGACATAGAGGAGAGGGGCTCCTCATGCAGAACCACACTAACCAGATTGGAGAAAGTGGGTCTGACACCACAGGCCCTCTGTGTGGCCCCTAGGGCTGAGCTGTATCTAATTTTCAGGACCAAGATGGCCTGCAACACCTCAACCTCCTCACCAATGAAGAAGGAAGTGAATATTTCTTTGAACCTCCCAGGAAGCAGACCAATGAGTCCAGAACAGCAGCTTAATGTGATGTTACAGCAGGAGATGGAAATAGAAAGAAAAGAAAAAACCCCATCTGAATTAGACCTGGAGGTACATTCTTGCTGTCCCACTTCATTTTGCTAAGTGTTACTCTTGGCATCGGAGTGATTTAAACTGAAGGAAAATAGCAGAGCAGCCTGATGGATGTTGTAAGAATAGCAAAGTCCAGATGGAATGATACACTACTAAATGGGGTCTGTATATGTGTGAGAGAGACAGACGGACAGGAGAGACAGACAGACAGGAGAGAGAGGGAGACAGTGGAGAGAGACAGAGAAACAGACAGGCAGACAGGAGAGAGACACAGAGACAGAGAGAGAGACAGACAGACAGACAGGCAGACAGACAGGAGAGAGAGACAGAGAGACAGACAGGGAGACACAGACAGACAGGAGAAAGAGACAGACAGGAGAGAGACAGAGAGACAGAGAGAGACAGGCAAGAGAGAGAGACAGAGACAGACAGACAGGAGAGACAGACAGACAGGAGAGAGACAGAGAAAGAGACAGACAGACAGGAGAGACAGAGAGAGACAGACAGGAGAGAGAGACAGACAAGACAGACAGGCAGATAGACAGGAGAGAGAGACAGACAGACAGGAGAGACAGACAGACAGGAGAGAAAGACAGAGACAAAGAGAGAGAGACAGACAGACAGGAGAAAGAGAGAGGAAAAACAGGAGGAAGAAGAGGGGCAGGAGAAAGAAAGGGAGAGATATGGATCTAGCAAGTCTTGAAAATTCATGTCTTCAGGTTTTCTTAGCACATAGGTTGTACAATGCTGGCCCATAGGCCAGGCTTGCTAGTTTTGCCAAACCAGAACCAGAATACCCAGTGCAATTTGAATTTCAGATAAACAACGAATGCTCTTTTTTTTTAGCATAAATACATCCTAGTGTGTCCTGTGATTTTTCTGGCAGCCCTATCACAGCCAAATATGCCCTGTAGATAGATTTTAGAAATGAGGGACCTCTCAAGTTAGATTTTCAACCTCTCTTCAAAAAGCTGAAGTATCTGGAGCTCTGTAACAGCTTCTTCTGTTACATGAAAAATACATTCTCCTGTTGGTCATCGTCCTCACCATTGTATACAGTTTTGTTATATCCAGCCAACTTTCACTTATTACTTGCTTTAGAATGAAGATTAAAAGACAAGCAGTTTGTGGGATTATTATATAAAACAAAATATTTAATAATAAGAACTCACAGTAACTGAGTATTGCTCTCGGCAAAATTCTGCTCTATCTTTTAGCTGCTTGAACCCATTTAGGACTTGGGTACCATGATTATTCCCATTGTCCAGGTTTGGAAATCAAAGCCCAAATAAATTAAACAACATGCTCTTATACAGTAAGAGACAAAACTAAGACGTAAACTAAGTCTGGTTGGGATTAGATCTCTCTGCCCTTAGAAGCTATGCAGCATTTCTCAATCTTGTCTGCAGAGAATAATCAACTAAAGTGCTTGTTAAAATCCTTCAACCCCTTAAAGAGGGCCTGGGCATCTTCATTTTAGCAAGAGCTTTACCCTGCCTCTCCATCCTGGCATTTGTTAAAGTCAGTGAAGTTTGGCAGTAGTGCTGTGTGCAGATGAACTCAACTTGTGATGGTTTCACCTAGGATTTGTTTGATTTTACAGTGGTGTAAAGGTGATATACACCAGTGGAAGCATATTTTGAATTTTGATCTTTTCCTGGGCTGATGATATGCAGTATGACCCTCTCTAGTCACGTGTGGTAGTAACAGTGAGCTGTGGTTACACAATCACAAGGAGACATAAGTGGTACCCTACAGCGTGTTGTGTCACCCAGCTGGGCTGCTCTGTAGGTTAGGTGTGTGCAATACATTTTTGATTTAGGATTTTTGCCACAGCTCAAGAAGCTTCTATATAAACTGCTTCTAGAGAGGTTGGGGAGAAGGGAGTTACTGGTAGCCATTACTGGCAGCAGCTTCTTTTGACCACATATAGTTGGCACTGAAATGTAAATTTCAAACCCCTTCCATGAGATATGCCTCTCATTGTCTTAAATTATTCCTTCTGTCTGAAATTATTTCTTCTCAGAGCTGCCAGCAGCTTGGAGCCAAATCCTACATAGACAAGACTTGCTGAAATCCCTGGATTGCACTGGGCAACTTTGTTTAGTGTTTGTGTCTGTGTTGCTCTCTAAACTCAAAACCCCATGTTTGGATTAGAACCATCATAAGTGCCATTCAGACTCTGGGAAGATTTTCCTCACTGACAGCTACAAGTCACAGGTCCATGTGCTTTGTAGAAGATCATTATTGTTCAGGAGGGTGAATTATTTGAGTCCATTTTGGGAGCTTGTTCAGTACTTTTTAAAGGTCACCAGATATGCCTTTGACAAGTTTTTGTTGAGAGGTTGCCCCACTGCAATCTCTGGCTTTGGTTGAATCTTCCAGAATCATAGTGAAAATCATTGTCTCACTGCCATGAGCGTGAAGCAATAGACCCTGAAAACAAGGTCGTAGTAAATGAAGGGTGAGGACGGGTGCTGTGCGAATGAGCAGGGTCCCTTGTCAGCTGATGGGTGGGACATGGGGGCAAGGTACCCAATCGTGATTTTCTTGCTGGTGATTTTTTTTATGGAAGAGATACTATTACTATTTGACCAAGGGAATCCGAAAAGATATGATTGCCCCTGAGGAGGACGGAGTGATGGCTCGGATTACAAAACTGATCTCTAACAAGCTGCTGACAAATCCCTCCTTGGAGCCCCTGCTGGCCTCACTTGTGGATGAAATGGGGAAGGACTATTACAATAGCCTCACGAAGACCATTGGTAAGACGGGGCATACATGGGTAGGGGACTTCTACGTGAAGGAACCGTCTTTCATTGGTTCTACGGAACATCATTTAACCTTTAATTCACAAGCTGTGTCACCCAGACCAGCGTAACTAATGTCTACAATAGCTCTTCCTACTCTAGTGTAGGTCATTAACAAGGATCTCGTTAAAATGCAGATTCTGATTCAGTAGGTCTGCCTTGGGGCAGAGAGCATTATTTTGCATTTCTAACAAGTTTCCGGGTAACTCAGAGGAAGCAACTGTTATGGGTAGCAAGAGCCTATGTAAGCCTCGAAATCTAGTTGAAGGCCTGTATCTTCTCTAAAGTGTTCTTTCTCTTCTGCCCTTAGGGGCGGCTCGGTCCTCTGCATTTGTAACACTTCCTGTTTCTGCTTTCTGCTCCTGCTTTGCCGGTTCTCTCGTGCCTTTATTTCTCGGTTGTTTCCGACGCTGGTGTTGTTGTCTATTTCCCATGAGTCTTGACTCCTTGTTAGACATTAGCACTTGGATGGGGCAGATGTATTACTGGCTCTCCTTCCACTTCATCCTTAGCCATGTCTTCTGCACATGGTAGGTCACTGGGAAACATCTGATGCTGGGTGAGTACGTGAGAGGCGTCAAAGCTGAGGCATGGTCCTCATATTTTTATGCCATGCTAGCTCATCTACAAAGTTGTCTAGGTTTGTTAGGTTTAATGTTCCTAACTAACTTTCTAATGATGTCGGTGTAATAGCTTTTTGCCTACTGCTACACAGAAACCAGCTTCCACGAACAAATACATCAGGGCCTTCACTTCCTGCTCCAGCTTGCTTCTCCAGTTATATCACCTTTAACTTCACCATTTGCACCTGATATTTCTGTCACAGCAGAGCTCACAGATCCTTAAGTAATCATGGTGGCACTTCATCTCTTTACATGTATTCCCTCTGGCCCCCTGCTTGTCCTTTTTCTTGCTGGCTAACAAACTCTCATTCCTTTATGGCCCAGCACAAAAGTTACTACTTTTTTTTTTTTTTTTTTTGGCAGTACTGGGGATCGAACTCAGGACCCTGCGCTTGCTAGGCAGGCGCTTATTCCACTGAACTCTGTCCCCAGCCCAAAAGTTACTACTTTTATGAAACTTTTCCCAGTCTTTCTTTCCTTACCAAGGAAAAATTTGGTTTCTAAATTTCCATTTGTAAATATCTGGCGCGAACCATTACATTGATTTTGGGGGTAACTATCTTAGTGTGAGCAATTAGTAACTAGGAGCTATCAGAAAATACAGGTGCATTGCCATGCAGGATGCTAAATATCTTAACAGGACTCAACCCCAGGTTCTGAGTGCTCCACACTGTGAGCTTTCATTCCTTCTTGCCATGAAATACTTTCAGAAAGATAACACACCAACATACTAGAACTACCCTACCTGAGTCCTACCCCAGGGACTACCAGTGTGACCTTACAAAGGAGGGAACATTTCCCAGTGTGAATGGACAGAGGCTCAATTGCTTTATGGGTTTGTTGATAAGAGCACATGAAGTTAAGCCAGATATGGTGTTGCGTCCCTATAATTCCAGCACTCTAGAAGGTGTGGCAGGAGGATTACAAGATTAAGACCAGCCTGGGCAATTTAGTGACTTAGTGAGACCTTGTCTCAAAATTTAAAAAGGAAAAGAAAAGGGCTGAGGGTGTAGCTCAGTGTGAAGGCTCTTGTTTCAATCTCCACTTCTAAAAACAACAACAACAACAAAAAGAACAAAAAATAAGAAAAACAAGCACAGGATGGTGACAGTCACTCCCTAATAACAGGGTTTTACGCTCTTGCTTCTAGTCGACTACATCCTCATGGACCCAGTGGAGAAGGAGAGGCTCTTCATCAAGAGCATCCCCTGCCTTTTTCCTCGCAGAGTGATCCGGGCGCCAGTGCCCTGGCACAGCACCTATCGGAGTGCTCACAAGTGGAACACGGACCATCTGTACACGGTGAACCCCATGATGCTCATCCTGAAGGATCTGTGGTTCACGGAGTAAGAAGGGCCTCGCCTCCCTGCCACCCTCTTTCTTTATTTCTTCCATGAATAAACAAGCTGTCTAGGCAGGGCACATGGGAGTAGCCCTGAACCCACAGCAAAATGAGATGAAGAAAAATCTTAGATCAGAATTGCAAATGAACCATGATCGAGAACCCCACATACAAGTTTAAGGGGCCCTGCTTGGTACGCCCAGGGCCCCCAGCAGTTGTCTGTAAGCACTGGAGCATGCTGGTTAAGAGCACACCCTAGAGCTAATTGGTTCAGGTTTAAATCTTGGCTCTGCTGCTTCATTCATAATATGGGTGTGCTACAACACTTTTCCCTGTTTTCCTTATCTCAGAGTTTGGGGGTAATAAGAGTTCCCACTTCATGAAGTTGCTAGGAGGAACAAATAACTTATCATACACAAAGTACTTAGAACTGTGCCTGATAAAACTTAAGTACCCAGGCAGTGTTAATTCACCATGACCTACCTCCACTATGACACATCTCACCCTAAATTATGATTGTATGTATACTTGTCTGTTTCTCTCCGCCTTGGAGGTGTATAGGAGCTTGAGTCTTATCCCTTTATGAAATCGGTACCTGCACAGGGCTCATAAGCAGTCGCCTCTCAGTCACATTTGTTGGTGACTAAATTGGCAGCAGGAATGGTAGGAGTCTGAAGTGCCAAAGGGGTGTTGCTTTCTTCTCTTACAGTTTTTAAAAACTGAGATATGCAGTTGACTCATTATACATGGGGGATTGATTACCAGACTGGCAAGAGTTACCAATATTCATGGATGTTCAAGCCCCTTGTATAAAATGGCACAGTATTTGCATATAATCTACAGACCCTCCCATATACTTCAGATCACCCCTGGATTCCCTGTAATATCTAGTACAATGTAAATGCCTTGTAAATAGCTGCTATACTGTTTAGGAAATAATCACAAGAGAAGAGTGTGTATATACAGGAGCTACTTGTTTTTCAAATATTTTTCATCCATGGCTGGTTGAATTGATGCATGTGGATCTCACAGATCTGGAGGCCAATTGCAATTCACACTCCATAAAACCTACCCTTTTAAAGTGCACAGTGGTGTACTTTTTAGCATACTTACACCTCTTTGTAACCTTTGCCACTGGCTAGAATAGTTTCACCACTCCATAAGGAAGCCCTACACCCACTAGCAGTCACACTCCATTCTTCTTTCCCATCAGCCCCTGGCATCCACTCGTATGCCTTCTCTGAACATTTCACATAAATGAAATCACGTAAAATATGACCTCTTTTCTCTAACTTGTTTCATTAAACAATTTTTTCAATGTTTATCTACACTGAAGTATGTATCAGTACCGCATTACTTTTCATGGCTGAATAATAACCCATTGTGTGGCTGTACCAAACTTTGTGTTGTGCATTCATTAGATGTTCTGGAGAAGGAAAGCTCTGGGGTGTTTGTTTGTTTGTTTATGGGCCTTTCAAGAAAACCAGTTTACTGAAAAGCCAGGGTAAGGAACTGGTTAACTGCCACCATCTGAGATTTTATTTAGAATTTTAATTAGAAGTTAGAGGTAGATACGTATACTTGATTTTGATGGGCTGAACCTATCAGTGGCTCATATATTTTGCTTTAGGAGGCTCTCTGCCTTTGAACATGTTTAGTCTTAAGGGAGTCTTGTTACTTGGAGAATTTATTTGTCTTTCATACATTTTTCTCCCAAATTTACCATATTTTGAAAAAGAAATTAAGAGTGAAATTAGCCAGAGCCCACCAGTGATAAAAATTAATCACATTCTCTTCTTTGAAGTAAATTAAAGTTTTTAAGGCATTGGAGGTGCCGGCTGGAACATTGGGGTGGGAGTGAAGAAGTAGTTTTCTAAGTAAGCAGAAGTGTATAGAGAAGAATAATTTGCAGAATTGGCTCTGAAGCTATACTGCCTGGGTTACGGTTTTTTGCTTGGTCACTAATTGTGTGATTTCTGGGAACATCAATCCCTCTGTGACTCTTTTTTATAAGTGAATGACTAACAATACCTATTTCAGTTGTTGGGTAGAGGTGCTTAGAGGAGTGCTTGGCATACTGTAGTCATTCTGAAAAGATATTGATCTAAATACAAGCATGCTTATTCCCTCAAAAAAATTAACCTAGGAATTAATGAGGAAGTCACTCTTACAGTGGGTAAAATTTCCAGAAGTAAAATGTTCAAAAGATAACAGGTAATGAAGTACACAGGGGTTTAATTTGATCATGCATCAAAGGTGGAAATCAATGAATCTGTTGCTTTTGCTAAGAAGAAAGAATTTTTGCCATTAGCTTTTCATGGTTTCCTGTAGACAGAAACCCCTAAAGTGAATTAAAATCAGTTACAAGATTTTTGTCAGTTCAGCCCCAAACTCAGCAATGAGAAAGATTTGTTAAGGAAATGACAGAAATTTTTTTATGTGTCCTGCACTATATAACTTAAATTCTAAGAGAAAATAAAATCTGAGAGTTCTTAGAGATCGATGAAGGTTGGGGTCTGACAACTAGAATGAGGGTAACAGTCTGAGGAAAAGGGAGAAAATCCTGGCCTGGCAGTGGTGGTGAGAAGAGCCACACTGGGCTGGCTCTGGCCTGTCCTGGCAGTGCTTTATGCTTGATCACCCCAAAGACTGGGTTCATTACCTTCACAGGAGACTAGAATGTAGGCTTCAAGATTCTTGGAGGGTAAAGAAAAGTGTCTGACAGGTCATTAAAGTGGAGGTGACAATGACAGGGAAGAACTAAGATGAACTAAGAAACTGGGCAAGGATCTAGTTTGAGGAGTGACAGGTACTGATGATTTAAGGAGCAATTTATAAATGAATGGAAGAGACATCAAGAAAAGAGGTGGTGAGCACATGAGTTAAGACAGGCCTCAGTGAGGAGGGTAAACAGTGGGGTACTCACTCCTCTGGGAGAAATAGGCAAGGCAAGCCCAGCCCAAGAGGGCAGAAGTTGGATCATCTATCCATGCATCAGATGTTCACTGAGTGCCCACGTTGTGTAAGGGCCCACCCTGAGGGTTAATGGGCCTGCAAGGTGACCCTGCCCACAGCATGAGGGATGGTGCTGCTAAGCATAGGATGAAGTTCAAAGCGAAGTTCTGCCTCGACTCATTACAGAAATTCTAGGGAGCTTCTTCAAAACTGCTTTTGCAGAGCAGTTGGGCTCAGCTGAACTGTGTGTTCTAGGAGGGAACTGTCAGCATGGTTAGGAGAAGTGGTCCATGGTTTATTTTTGCCTCATGGTTTTTAGAGGATTCAGCCCATAATTGACTAACTCTAAAGCAGGAAGGGCATGGTGGGAAGGCAAGCTGAGTGTGCAGTTAGGAGGTACAGCCCAGGGGCTGGGGATATAGCTCAGTGGAATAAGCTCCTGCCTAGCAAGCGCAGGGTCCTGAGTTCGATCCCCAGTACTGCAAAAAAAAAAAAAAAAAAAAAAAAAAAAAAAAAGAACTAGGAGGTACAGCCCAGATAGAGGCAGGTCTTGGGGAGTGACCTGGAAGGGTACATCTTTCTCCCCAGAGGCAAGTTGCTCAGTAAGGAGAGAACGAAGCGAGGAACTGAGGAGAAAGATGTACCTTCCAGGCCACGCGCCCAGACCTGCCTATATCCAGGCTGTACCTCCTAACCGCACACTCAGCTGCTAGCTCATTGGTGCCCCCACGATCTAATCATGCTCCCAAAGTCCCCCTCAGCACAGGAGAGTTTGAACCATAGTATCTAGATCTGAACCATAGTATCTTCCTTGGGTCTAGCTATTCTTGCCTCAAACTTTCAGATTTTTCAGATGTAATGTGTCTTTCTCTACTTCAGTTTTCTTTCACTCAACAATGAGAACTTGTACCCTTTGGACCTGTCCTGTAGAATTTGTTATTAGCCATTCCACTTAAGAAGCTTTTTGCTCTCTTTTGCAGATTTAGAGACCTCAGGTTTGTTCGAACAGCAGAATTGCTGGAAGGAAAACTTCCTCTGCAGCCTGATGAGTACTGGCACATGATCTGCAGGCACTGCGGGGAGGCTCGCCAAGTTCTCCTCAACAAGTCAGTACCTGGCCTCAGGTTGGAGCTGCATCAAAGCAGAGCAAAGACTGAAAACTCTCGGAAGGAAAACTCGTGCCTCCTCTAAGAGCTGCACACACTGTTGACTTCCCACTGACACTCTTCTCTCTCACGCCCTCTCATCTCCCGATCCACATGCAGCTTCGTGATGAGTTGTTCTCTGTGCCTTTTACTTCCAGACTTCTTCTGCCTGTCATAAACCTCTCATTATGCTCTGTGAGGATACCACTTCCATCTCCTCCCTCTGAATCTTCTGGGTCTCAGGGGGGTTATGGGAAAATGTATTTGAATGACATATTCAGATGGTCTGGATATACAGCCACTTGGTTACAAGGTTAGGGGTTTTTCAGACACTTAGACAATTTCTTTTCCATTTGCAAATGTATGTGAGACCATATCTTGATTTGGAGAAATGACTTTAGATGGAATGATGATGATAATACCTACTGATGGGTTTTTATTATCAGAGAAAATGTATCCATGCAACAGCTGGCCCATAAGAGCTGCTCAATAACTATCTTAATTGTTACCTATAGAGCTAGAACTATTACTGCTACTGTTACTTCTTGATTGCTAGAGTAGTACTTTTGTAGCAATCATAAAAGTGATGTGATCCGATGAAATGGCCAGTGGTTCCACTGGGAATTAGAAATTAGGTGACGTGAGAGGAAAGACACAGTGAGGCACCCATTCTTTTGGTTGTAGTTTTTGTTCACAACTTCTCAGCAGTCATCACCACCTTGAGCTTTCTTCCTCTCTAGTTTACTTCCACTTCTCTTTCTTTCCGTCTATAAAGTCTAGATCAGGTGCCTACTAAAGAGAGAAGTTGGACAAAACATTCCAGTTCCCTACACTGCTTCACCTCAGTCTCTGAGTATAATGCAGATACGATAGACTGTTGCAGCAGAACGTGCCACCACATCCTCTGTCCATTTGGGGATGGTCAGTAGAAGAACAGTCTCTCAATTAAAATATTATTTTCTTCCAGGAAAGGGGTCTTGGCAGGTGAGGTAACCAAGAATATGAAATGATTAATTTTCAAAGCTTCATAGTGGGAAGTAAATTCTGCCTCATCACAGATAGCAGAGGTCTGGTTGAGAGAGTTCCTTGAAGCTCAGAAAGCTTCCTGCATGAATGCCCTCCTATCTTCACAGGTGGATCCCGACTTGTGCCCAGCTTTTTGTCTCATGGAAGGAACACTGGGTCCACTTTGCTCCTAAGAGTGACTTTGACTCATCTCGAAACATTGAGGAATATTTTGCTTGTGTTGCTTCCTTCATGTCACTCCAGCTCAGAGAACTGGTTATTAAATCCCTTGAAGATCTTGTTTCCTTGTTCATGATACACAAGGTATGTAGGAGATCAGCACATGGCTCTCTTGAGGGAAACAACCCACTTAGAACTAGGGGTCCAGCATGAATATCATCAGCTGATCAGTGATTGAGGTCAGAAAGGAGAGTTATGGATTTGAATATATGTTGGGTGATCATTAGTTTATAAAAATTGTGTCTTTCATATACAGTGTGTTTTGTAAGATATTTACCCACTCTTGGTAAAAATATATAAAAGTAAAGAGATTGTAAAGAAAATTGAAGGAAAGATTATATCAGACACAATACATACCTTTACTCTGTGTGTGTGTGTGTGTGTGTGTGTGTGTGTGTGTGTGTGTGTGGTCACTTTTTGTTCTCTATGGTACAAGAGTATGAAAAGACTTATGATACTTTGGCTTGATATTTAAGAACTGTTCTATGCATTCATTGACAATAGTGACTTCTGTTCTTTGGTTTTTGAAAGGAGAGAATCCACAAACAAAAGTTTTTTTTTTACCTAATTGTCTTGGTTACTTTTCTCCTGTTGCTGAGACAAAATACCCAACACCCAAAATGAAGGAAGGAAAGGTTTATTTAGCTTACAGTTTGTGGAGGTTTCAGTCCCTACGTGGCTGGTTCTGAGGCAGAGTGGCACATGGCAGAGGGCAAATGTTCCTGACAGCAGAACACAGCAAAAACAACCAGCAAAAGGGAGGAATAGCTGCAAGCAGCCTCTTTCCTTCCCCTGTTGTTTGCTTACATTGTAAACAGCCTACCCCCACCCAGGGGGCATGTAGCTCTCACACAATCTCCATGCCCTCCTCTTCCACAGGCTCAGGATGTGTACAAATTAAGGGCCTTGGCTTGCTGCTGAGTCACTCAGCCAAACCTCTAGTCTCCCCAAGTTGACACAATGTATAAACCATAACACTAATTAATATTTTTTTTTGCATGGAACTACTTCAGTGAAGTTAAAATAAATTAAAGCATGAGGCCAGGTGTGGTGGCGCATGTCTGTAATCCCAGCACTCAGAAAGTTGAGGCAGGAGGACTGCTGTGAGTTCAAGGCCAGCCTGAACTACATAGTGAGACCCTGCCCTCCCACTTCCTAGTTTTCAAAGCATCACAGCCCCTAGGTTTAGATAGCTGAGGGTTCAAAGAATATTCTTGCAAATTTTATACCATGTGCATATTTCACCTTAAAAAGAACAATATAGATGTAAAATTATCTGGTTATAAACGATTAAATTCAAAGCATTTTTCAAGTACTGTACAAGTGAATAATTGACTCTTTGCTTGAAAAATGTAGAAATCAGTGTTGCTGACTTTTGACTGCAATGTTTACACTAAAAAGAACCACTCTGTAGTTGTCACAGTAAGCATCTCCTTTGCTCAGCAGAAGAAACCCAGATGTGCAGAGAAATTCCACTCTAAAATGGCACACAGAGAAAAGTAAAATATTTATATGTCTGAGGGAAGGAGGAATTTATGAGCGTTTGATGCACAGTGGATATTCAACAAATGTTTATCAGTCTTCAACAAATCTAGAAATCTCCAAAATCAATTATTTGGACAAGTCCTTTGCAGCTGCCCTATAGAAATTCCATTAGGCACTGTAGTTTATGAAAGGCATCTTGTAGGAAATCAGCAATAGCTCCCCCTCAGTACTTTTGTCGTAGGAAGATTGACATCTGAGTACCTGAAAGACTCATTTCAGATGGCTGTTAGCAATGTCATTTGGGGAATACAGGTAAGTATTCACACTTTTGGATCCAGTCAGCAGATTTTTATTGGACACCTAAATGCTATCTTAGGAGAGGAGAGATGGATCAAACATAAATCTTGTCCTCGAGTTCAGAAAAGAGAAGGTAGTATGTGTATATAAGTCCCTTTAAAAGACAAAGATAGGGGCTGGGGATTTAGCTCAGTGGAATAAGCGCCTGCCTAGCAGGCACAGGGTCCTGAGTTCGATCCCCAGTACCGCCAAAAAAAAAAAAAAAAAAAGACAAAGATAAAATACCGAGAGATCCGGGGAAGATGGCGACCGGGTGAGCAGCAAGGGAGCGAACCTCCTTAATAAACACCACCAGCTCGAGACAGACTTGGTGAGCTTGAATGCCGGAACCTCGGCTGGGAGGTTTAAAATGGGCGTATTTCTCTGAGATGCCGGGGGAGATGTGGTAGGGCGGACCAGGCTGCCGGGGCGAGACGTGGGAAAGTCCCAGACGCTGGGAGCCGGGGACGATCCCCGCGGGGAAGAAGCGGGGATCGGTCCAGGCGCAGTGGGAGCGCGGCCGCCTCGGGCCCTCCCTCCCCCCCCCCCAGACGGTGCAACCC
>PVLD010026508.1:0-22092 GCA_004027595.1 Dinomys branickii | reverse complement strand
CTAAAAAAAAAAAAAAAAAAAAGCAAAGCCTCTGACGGGGGCAGGGAGCGCTGAGGGCTTGGGGGGGGTGGCAGAGTGTGCCCACCATACCTGTGTGCTTGACAGCCACGTGGGACAGCAGGAAGTCCTCGCGGAAGGTGCGGTAGGGACAAAAGCTGCATTTGAAGGGCTTGTCACTGACATGGGACAGCTGGTGGTTCAGCAGCACCTTCTTGTCCTCACAAACAAACTCACAGAACTCGCACTTGAACCTGGAGGCAGCCAGAGGGTAGTTCAGTCGGGGGGGGGGGGGGGGGATGTGCCCACCTCCTGGCGCCCCCAAGGGGATGTTACCTGCGGTTCGCAACAGCCTGGATATGAGTGAGCAGGTGCATCTTGAAGGTGTAGCGCTTCTTAAAGGACTTTCCACACTGTGAGGCGTGGGGTGGAGTTAGATGGGGGCTGCCCAGAGAAGGCCCTCAGCCCACCCCAGCCCAGCTCCCAGCGAACCCACCTTGTCACACATGTGGGGCTTCTCAGTGCTGTGCGTCTTCATGTGCTGTGTCAGTCTCTTCTGCATGGGGTACACACGGCCACACACAGGGCAGGGGAAAGAACTCAGCTTTGGGGTCTGGGAAGATCCAAGAGGATCCAGATGAAGAGAGATGGGAGGAGGGAGAGCGAGACCTTACCTCCTGTCCCTACCTGTCAGCAGCTCCCAGCAGGCTCCCGTCCCAGGCCAGGGCCCCACACTCACCGGATCTGGCCTCTTCTTCCTGGGAAAGGCCTGAGAGTTAAACCATGGCTTCCTCAAACCCACGCAAGCCCTCATGTCCACTAGACACTGTCACAGCCCTCAACACCCATTCCCACTTAACCCCCGTTTCCTAGACCCGTGTTTCCCCAAAACAAGTCCATAGGGGACCTCACTGAGTGAGCTGGGTGTGGCACACCCCGTACTCGGCCACTCTGGGAGAAGGGTCTTTTCTTTCTCTCTCCAGCATAGAAAAGGGTTCACATTAAGGCTCTCAGGAGGCTTGCAGGGAAGAGAAGCACTGAAAACCAGGTGTTAAGGCTGTAGGCTCATGAAATGCCCTTTCTTCTTTATTTTGAGATAGCATCTCACTAAGTTGTCCAGGCTGCCCTCAAATTTGTGATCCTCCTGCCACAGTCTCCTGAGTGCTAGTATTATAGGCGTGCACAACCATGCCTGGACTGATGGGCTGACGGCCTTCCTTAAGAAAATCTTCAAGTATCTTAGAACGCTGGCCTTTCCATAACCCAGTTGGAGCCAGGGTACCAGGATCCAACAACATTGGTCTCTGTATACAACCACCGCTCACATGAAGCTGCAGAACTAACCAACTCAGTGGGTGACCACCAGGATGCTAGGAGCATCTGCTCTGCCCACTCTGAAATCTACTCTTGGCCCCATGAGAACAGTGTGGACCCAGAGGGCACAGAATGTTCAGATCACTTGTGGAGGTGCACAGTTCCCTCAAGAGCTGTCCTGTTTCCAGACAAGAAACTAAAGCTAGCAGCAAGAAAGACCCTCAAAACCCTGTCCCCACCCTGTTCTGGGCCAAATGACTGAGGACGAATCACCTCTTCCCCCTCCTGTCTGTATCATGTTGCAAAGGCGCAGAGCAGGTGCTCAGTAAGTGGGAGCCATGGTGGTCCTGGGCCTCCACCTTTCCTACTTCCCAGCCTCCCCTGCCCTGCCGACACCCACTGACCGGTCCCGGCTGTGCACTGCTGCATGGCGAATGACATCCTTCCGGTAGACACTGGTGTAGTTGCATTCGTCACACTTGTAGGGCTTGCTGCCCACGTGGTTGAACATGTGCTCCTGGCAGAGAGGCAGGGAGTGGGCTGGGGCTCAGTCTTCCCTCTGGCACCTGACCTGC
Source organism: Dinomys branickii (assembly GCA_004027595.1). NCBI lineage: Eukaryota > Metazoa > Chordata > Mammalia > Rodentia > Dinomyidae > Dinomys > Dinomys branickii. The sequence goes on along the minus strand of PVLD010026508.1, from coordinate 20,206 downwards.
CTGTGCCTCAGATGGAGAGCATGGACATCTGACCCTGCCACAAGAGGCCTGCGAGGGCCGGGGACTCTCCCTGGCGAGAGCACCCTCTTTGTGCTATGTCTTGTGCTGGCTCACTGTTCATAAAAGGAAACTGGGGTTGAGGTGGAAGGTGTGGGGCTGCACCCCAGCAGTATGGCTCATGAGCCTACACTCTCCCCACTGTGCTCTGTGACACACTGCCCCCAATCCCAATGCCCCTGCTCATGCAGCCCAGAGAACCACCTCCAGGCCAAGAGTCTCGTCTGTGTGGGAGGAAGCAGAACATGAAGAAAGCTTGGGCTGTGCTCCCCAGCATCTAAGGTACCCTTCCCCAACAGCCAGCGCACTGCAGAACATTTGTTCACTGCTTCCTGGGTCAATAAAATGTACCATGTTCACCTACAAGCTCACTGGGCCACACGAGGATGAAATGATCTGAGTCAGCACAGAACAAAGAGGCACAGGGTGATGCAGGCCCGCTTGGCACCTCAGGGAGGAGGAAAAGGAGTCCTTTCCTTGAGACATTAGTGCCGCCTGCTGGAAAGCTTTGATGAAGCCCTCACGGCCAGTCAACAGTGCCAAACAAGCAAATCTATGATGTCCACAACATGAACTGCACCCTCAACAGTGGGGTTCAACTGTGTGCCCCACAAACTTCCACATCCCCTGTGGCAGCCCCCTGCAGACCCTCCCACATCTCAGTGTGGCTAGAACTATGAATTCTCCTGTGCCAGCGGGGCTGGCCAGGGTGCTTGGGTAACTGGTCTCCTCCTCCCGCCCACTCCGCCCTTCCTGTGCCCTCCTGCCTGCTGCACCTTGAGCGAGGACCAGCGGCGGGAGCGGTAGCTACACTGGAGGCACTTGAAGAGCTGGGGGTCACCAGACTCGTGGGAGTTGACATGGAAACGCAGGTCCTCGTGGGACAGGAAGCGGGAGCCACAGATGCGGCACAGATAGGGCCTCAGAAGCGGCTTGGGCGACTTGTAATAGTACCTGCCAGGAGGTGTGGGGAGAGATCTGGCTATGCTGGGGCTGCAAGCGGCCCACTCACCTGCCTCCCAACCCTCACCACTGCTCCCGCACTTGCGGTATTTCTTGCCCAGGAATCGCCTGGAGGGTCGGCCCCGGCGGCGGGGTGGGGCATCAGGCTCTTCTTGGCAGGAGGGTGCCGTGTTCTCTGAGTCTGACTGACTCACACCGGACTCCAGGGGGGCCTTGCCGGCCTTGCCCAGGGCCACCAGGCATCCTGGGCCCGAGGAGCTGCACGCCTCGGGATCTCGCGGCTCTGTGGGGCTCTCTCCACTCTGGGAACTCACTAGAGGCTCTTCCACACCTGGGGCGGACCGGGAGGTCATAAATCAGACAGCCCGGGACAGACGCGGGCCTCCCTGGGTAACAGTGGCGATGGCCTGTCTCTGGGTGCTTATTTACCTCATGAGCACTGATCGGGGAGGTTAAGCCCTACATGTGACATGTGTGCTTTTCCAAACATACAGCTCAGTACAGTTCTTCTGAAAAAGACTACAGAATGTAACAACCACGCTACACTCCATGCACACCAAGAGCCACATGTCCCTTTTTACGTTACTGGTTTTTTTGTACAGTACTGGGAATTGAACTCAGAGGTACTCTACCACTGAGCTACATCTCCAGCCTGTTTTATTTTGAGATGGGATCTTGTGCTAAGATGCTCAGGCTGGTCTTGAATTTGCGATGCTCCTGCCTCAGCCTCCCAAGTAGCTGGCATTATAAGCATACACTAGCGCACCCAGCCCCTACTCATCATGAGGAACTGGATATCCAAGACGTAAAGTAATGTGCTCCAGGTCATACCACATGCACATGGCAGGGCTGGTGCGCACACCCGTGGCTGCTCGTTTTGCCCAGCAGGGTTCTCAGCAGGCTCTCCCCTGTGAGGCCTGCAGACGGGCCAGATAAGACTGGTGTTCTGTATGGCCCCCTGAGTCCCCAGAGGTGCAGGGAGGAAGGTCACCCCTTGCCCTGCCCACATGGGCCCCTCTTATGACCACAGCTTACCATCTGGGAGGTCTGAGGTCTCCAGGCGAGGCAGCTTCCGGGGCCGGCCAGGTCTCCTTCGTGGCCTTGGGGTACTGGGGGCGGGGCGCTGGAGCCGCACCTGCCGGCCTCGGGGCTCATCCTCGGCAGGATTATAGTCACTGTCCTCTGTGGGCCAGTGCAAGATGAACAGTGGCTGGGCCTGCCCTTCCAGTCCTGACTTCGCACCCAGCCCTGGGAAGAGGCCACTTCCCCATTCCTGCCTCCTTTTCCAAGCCTGCCGCAGAGCCCCTCCCGGACTGTGCGTGCCCCCTGCTCCACACTGGACAGGGTGGCTCACTAGAGCATCTGCCTCCACATGGGCTGCAGGAGCTCAGTGAGCATTATGAGGAGGGTGAGCACAGCAGGCCTAGGAACCACGGTGACTCACCCTCCAGGTCATCGATGGCCCCAGCATCCACAATGTCATCCTCTTCCTCCTCCTCTGGCCCTTCCTCCTCCTGGGGCTTGGCTGAGCTGTCCCACTTCCGCTGTCGTTCTTTCTTACCAGTGCCTACTGCTGCTGCTGCTGCTGCTGGGACTGTAAGACAAGCTAGCCAGGTCTAGCCCCAGTGCCCCGGCCCACCCCGCCTGTGCCATCCCAGCCAGAGGGGCCGCCCTGCACACACCAGGGCGGAAGTGCCGCTCCCGCATGTGCCGCAGCAGTGTGGCCTTGGTGCTGCTCCGGTACTGGCACATCTTGCACTTGAACTGCTGCACCACCACCACCTCCATCATGGCTTCCAGGCTCTGCAGGTCCAGCTCCTCGGTGCCAGGGGCGGGCGGCGCCTGTGCCAGGGGGCTGGGCCCACCCTGCACCTCCCCAGGCAGCTCTAGGCATGTGGATGTAGACGTGGGACCATCAGCCAGGGCCTCCATGGCCACCAGGCTGTGGCTCAGGGTGGAACTGGACATTGGAGAAGTCATGGGGGCACCTGGGGATGGGGAGAGGATCGGGGAGGTTAAGCAGAAGGCAGGATTGGCCATGAGCTACAAGGGTCTCAGTACTGAATTTCCCACCAGAGGCTACCTCGCCAAGTAGGGAAACCTGAGGCCCAGCATAGTGGATAACCTGTCAGACCACACAGGCAGCTCGTGGCAGAACCTGTCCTCACTACTCTCTGCCCAGCAGTGCTCCCTGGGTCTGGTGCCTGGGTTCTTACCATCATCCGGGCCGTGCAGGATGAGGTACCGAGTGGTCTCAGCCCCGCCATCCTCAGCACTGGTCACAGTGATACAACCTGTGTGCAGGTGGGGGGAGGGTCACGCCCTAGGAACAGGCTTCCACTGCAGGCCCACACTCATGGCCCTGAGGGGACACCAGCTTCATCGCCCCTGAGCCTTGCCCCCACCATGCCCCACAGCCCGTCACCAGGAGGCCATGGTGACCCCAGCTGCCTGACTTTTCACTGCAAGGCCTGGGAAGTCCTCCTGCTCCCTCTCTAAACTTCCTCAAGGTCGTTATCCCACCCCTGCACCACCTTCTTAAGGTTGGCTTCCCAGACAGCCCCAGTGCTTTGTGAGAAGTGCTGGGGTCTCTGCACACTTTGCTACTGACAGGTAATAGGAAGGCTTTGCGCGCTCCTGTGTGCAACTGTTCAGAAGCATCCTCAGCACAACGTAAGCTGTCAGTTTCTATTACTGATCACGTGGCGTAATGGGCAGGTAGGATGCTAAGAACTGTACTGCACCGTACCACTGAGCCACACAACTAGCATTAGAAAGCACTGAGCCTGCATTCACACACTGCTGGCTGCCAGGCTCTGCAGGGGACTCTGGGGCAACCCTGCAGCCCTGCCCACTCACTCTGGATGAGGTCGGGCCCAATGGTGGACTCGATGATCTTGTCAATGGCAGAGCCCAGGTCTGAGGAGGAAGCTGCGCAGTCAGACGCCGCCGTGGTGGGGTCTGGGAGAGCGCTGGAATGCACCAGTGCTGGGGGGCCTCCAGGGACTGCTGCCATTGGTCCAGCAGACACAGAAGATGAATCCGGGAGGTAGCCATGAGGCAGAGGGCCTGTGCTAGAGCTGCTCTCTGACACCTCCTCCTGCAGGCAGGAGATGGAGAGCAGGCAGCTCAGGGGCAATCGAGGCTCTCCAGACCGCTCCCCAGCTGAAGGACATGTAAGGGGAGCCACCCACACTTTCAGCCCATTTAGGACCGGTGGGAAAAGCGTGCCGGTCAGGGCCCACCAAGGACTCTTAGCTCTGGTCAGCGGCTGCACTGGAATAAGGGAAGAGAACTCTGCATACCACACCATAGCCAGAGAAGCTATTAATACTGGGTTTTGGCAAAATTTGTTCTTCGGTCTCCAGCGCATCCTCAGCCTTCTCATCGCTACCTAGCTGAACGTCTTCTGGGAAGCCCACCCTGACCCCATGGCCAGCTCAGGCCTCCTCCATCTCCAGCCCTGCGGCTGTCTGCACTCCCCTCTGCTGGGCGGCACGGCAGCAGGTTGGCTTGTAACCCCTGAGGCGGTGTGCCACTGTGGACCCAGTTCTTCGGCCCTAGAGAGGCACTGCCCACGCCTGAAGCCTGCGGGACGCACCCATACCGTAACGGCCTTTATGCAGACAGGACTCTCCCTCGCCCCAACAGCCTGCACCACACCTGTCTCGGCCTGCACCACACCTGTCTCGTCCCTGCTCTATCCCCATAGTTGCATAGTAGGACAAACAGGAGGTGCCATTCTACGGACTTCAGAAAACCTCTGGCCCCAGAGTGAGGACTATAGCTTTGTATTCCTACCAAGTGATACTCTGAATATGACCATTATCTTGCAAATGGCGAAATACTTGAATGCTTACTCTGCGCAGGCCAGTTTTATTTGCTTCACATACACTAAAACATTTAACCCTCACCAGAACTCTACAAGGCAAGTAGAGTTGTCATTCTTCTTTTCAGGTGAGTAGTTTGGTCAACATTGCAGAACTGCCGGGCGTGGTGGTGCACGCCTATAATCTCAGCACTCGGGAGGTGGAGGCAGGAGGATCGCTGTGAGTTTGAGACCAGCCTGGGCTACCAAGTGAGCTCAAGGCCAACCTGAACTGCATAGTGAGACCCTGTCTCAAAAAAAGCTCGAAGATCTGCAAAGTGGCAGGGCCAGGAAGCAATGGTGTGCAAGTGAATGGCAGGCGAGAGCTTGCAATTCAGCAGCCATTGAAGCAGACATGCCTGCTCCCGTGTACACACAGGAAGACTGAGGCTCAAAGAGGACTTCTAGGGGCCAGTGGCACAAGCACCTGCCTTGCAAGCACAAGGTCATGAGTTCAATTCTTGGTACCAAAAAAAAAAAAAGAGGACTTCTATTAAATTCAAGGCAGAGCAAGCCTCTCAAATCTCTCAAATCCTGAGAACACAGGACAGTGTGGTGGATGTGGGGGATGTGGACAGAGCATGACTAGACTGAATCCTGTCAGTCGGCACTGTGTGCCTTGGTTTCCTTTCCTGTAAGATGTGGGGAAAGGTAGCAGGTGCCTTACAAGGCATGAAGTTTAACTGAGAAAATCCCTGTCAGGGGTTTGGCATGATGCCTGGCTGGGCATGGTGGTGCACGCCTTAATCCCAGCACTGGGGAGGCTGAAGCAGGAGGATCACTTCAAGACCAGCCTGGGCTACAAAGTGAGCTCAAGGCCAACCTGAACTGCATAGTTGAGCCCCTGTCTCAAAAAAAAAAAAAAACCACCACACCCAAATATTAGCTAGAAGCATGCCTTGCTGGCTGCTTCCCTTTGGCTGCCAGATACTGTGCTTGGGTCCCAGTCTCCACCCACGCGGTCTAGCCCGGTCCATACCAGAGAGTGGCTGCCGCGGTCTGAGCTTTGCACCACTCCAGAGACATCGGCCTCCACCGGCCCCGAGGCGGTCGCGGCGTCGCTGCTGTCCGCTGACACAGCTTCCGAGGTGCACACACCCAGGCCGCTCTCGGAGGGCTCCTCAGGCAGAGGGGCAGCGTCGCTACTGCTCTCTACCTCGTTCTCCTCCATCGGCTTGGGGGAACGCCTGGCAGGAAGGTGCAGGGTCTGGGGCTTTCACTCTGCGAGAAGAAGTGACCAGGGCTGGAATATGTGGGCCACTTCCCTAGCAACCAAAACCCAGCCAGCTGCGCCCTTGAGCCCATTTTGCAGATGCACAGACTGAGTCTTTGATAGGGAGGGGCTCCTTCGTGTATTGAGAGAGAAGGTCCTGGAATAAGATGGAAACCTTGCTTCCCAGACTAGGGCCTTCCCTGAGAGGGTGGTCAATGCCGGGTAATCTTAGCCCTTTCCCCGTCCGCGCTGAGTACTTGACTCTGCGGACCCCCTCTGGGCACAGTGGTTCAGCCCTGTGGAACCCGAATCCCCCCGGGTGCAGGGATGGTGGTACAGCCCACAGGCCCCCTGGGTCACCGGTTCGCTCCCCCCTCCCCTGCTTCCCTGCGGAGGGGGCTGACTGCAGCGGTCTCGGGGCCTGGTGACTCGGGGCTGTCCCCGGCGCTGCCTGCGCTCCAGGCTCGACGCCATCTTGTGGTGGCTCCGGGTTTCCGCTCAGGCAAGTGCGAGAGCGACTAAAGGGCCTGGGACCCCAGGGCCCTTTTCGGACAGCCCCGCCGGCCCCTCCCTGTCGCCGACGGGTATCCCCGCACCGAGGCTCTACTTCATGGTTCAGTGCAGTGGGCAGCCCGATTCTACCCAACGCTTACCTAAGGCTTTCTTTGCCGTGTTTCTCTCGCACTCCGGCATCGACGAGGTCGCCATCCTCTTTTCCCCGCTGCGGAGGGACCTATCGGTGTACTGTAGGCCGGGACTACTTCCACCGCCACGCCAGGGAAAGACAGAGTTCCAGTGCTCCGGCAGGGCTCTCTGAGACCTCAGAACCATAATCCTGTCCAGAGCCATACTAAAATTCTGTATGTTGCCTAGAATAGACGATAGGAACCGTTGAGTTTTGGGGGACTACTTTCTTCCCTGGCGGATGGATACATAGGAAGTGCTTATGACGTCACTACAGGTCCCTTCTGGGGCCGCAGGGTGTGGCGCGGAGAAGTCCGGCTCCATTCTCCAGGGGCGTGGCTTTTGACATTCTGGCCACGCCCCTCAGGAGGCCGCAGAGAAAAACCTTAGTTTGCGGTAGGTTCAGTCTTGGCGGAGGAAGAGTAAATGCTGTCAGATGTTTTTCCTGACTTTTTACTGATTCTTCGACGCTCTCTTCGAGCCTGATCGCATCCTCCCCACTTAGATTTGCTGTTTCCCGGCGGAGTGAGCGATGTAATAATCCTTGTATAGATGAGAAAACAAGCGTGATGAAGACAAGAAAGGCTGGTGCAGAACCATGCGGGTGGCAAGGCCGGCTGGCCGGAGTCAGGGACTTGGAGCGGAGTTAATGCCAGCTCGTGGGGAGCTTATATATATTTGTTACGTTAATAGGCTGTCGGTCAAGACTTCCACGTTTACCCTGGACTCACTGTAGACATCGGTGTATTTAAAGTCTGCAGGCCTTCAGAAACCATGGGCTCCCTCCCAGGACCGAACGCAACGTCACCTTACGTTGTAGCCTTCTTTGTTTCTTTATTTTTATCATTTTGCGGTGGAGGAACACTAGAGAGAGAGAGTAATGTGTGCTGGTTTTGACCCTAAGTCTGTGTTGCATAAGCTGTTCACACTCCAGGGAAAAGAAGCTCAGAAAATTCCTCTAGAGAAAAACCTACTGAGAAGGATAAAGAATGCTTTGAGTCGTTTGCATGCACTAATGAAAGTTTTCCCTTCCTAGGAGTTCCTCTTTGTGTGCAGGGAATAGAGCAGGAAGCCTCTGCATGGACCACGCCTTTAAAGCAACCCTGAGTTCCTGCATCAGCAGTGAGTGCCATGGTGGCATGTTGGTTTTGCACTCCTGAGGCTTTTTTCCAATGTGGATCCATTCCTCAGTCCTATACTCCATCCCACCCCACACTGGGCCCGTAGGATACCTGCCTTGGACCAAATCCCCTTTCTCAAGACAATCAGAGTGCCAGGGAGTAGCCCCCACAGCACCCCTCCCCAGGCCAACTCAGATCCAGCTCTAATCCTGACCTTCACCACCAGATCACAGTATTACAGAATGTCATGTAGAAGGTAATAGCCTCATGATGGAATAATGGCCAGACAGGGCAAGCGCATGGCCAAGGGTCTCGTGGCTCCTTGGAAAGAGCACTAGCGGAACCCTTCAGTTCCAAACTGGACGTGATGGTGCATGCCTGTGATCCCAGCACTCGGGACACTGAGGCAGACCCAATCATGGTGAGTTCTAGACCACCTGGGTTGCTTAGTGAGTTCAAGGCGTTTTCTGATTTGTTAATCCAAGGTTCTTTGCAATTGATCATGCCATTGGAAAAAATTATGGAAGCAATGAAGGAAAGGATACTGGGTCAGAAGGATGTTAATGTGGACCACTGAGAAAAAAAATACAGGGCAGAGCAGCCCAGGGAAAAAGAGGAAGTGCACCAGGCAGTGTGTGTATGCTTTGCCGTCCCAAGGAAGCAAGGGTTACTGTTTCCATGTAGAGAGGAGAAATGAAGGCTCGGAGAGTAGTGACTTGCCCAGGGTTACACAGGCCAGAGTAGGGAGCGCGGAGGTGGGGCCCAGGTGTGTCTGATTCCAAAGCTATTCGGAATCTAGGTACCCTGTGAAGGATGCATAGTGATTCTCACACTTAAACATACTGTGTGCCAGCCACCGTCCTAAGCACGTAACGTGCATGAGTTTATTTCATCCTCACAACTGCCCTGAGAGGGAGGTGTCCGCATTTTACATTTGAAGAAACAGGCACAGAATGAACGGTAAGTGAAATGTACTTAAATAAAGAATGGACCTGGGGTTGAAAACCAAGCAATCTGGCCAGACTCCGTAATTTCAGATTGCTGTGCCTTTTCCTGTGTGCTACTGTTATAGACAGCTGAGATAGATAGAAATACTAGAGGCAGTCAGACAGGGCTGGGCCCTCGAAGAAGCCGACATAGAAGATAAGATACCTGTGGGCCAGACCTCAGCACAGAAGACTAAACAAATACATCCACATACCTCCCTAGAGATGAACGCAGGGATTGACCACCTTGAAGAGTCTTTGACCCAACCCTTAGGGGAAAAGCCCCTGACCAAACCTTACAGGAAAAGCCCCTCTCTGCATGCCCGCTTGTTACGTGATTTGCTTTCCCATTTGATCCCAGTCCACTCAGTCTTACCTGGACAACTATACCTGTAATCTTATTGGCGGACCATAGTTTTGTCCATTTCCCCTACCTTGGACCCGCCTCACCTCATGGTTTTTCCCTATAAAAGTCCCTCACAAAGGCAGAGTTGGAGGTAACCCACTCAGGCCCCCCTTCTGTCCCTATCTTGGATAGAAGCTTGCTTTCTCTCAATAAATATTCTGCTCTTAACCTCCGTTGTTCCTAAAATTCATTCTTCGGTTTTAGAGAACACGAACTCGTCTGTTATCATTCAGGTTGGGATATTTATTTTCCTGTATCACTACTAATGAATACTTTTTTAAAATTAAGTTTATTGGTACAATTTAGGTATACATAATGATCATATTCAACATAGAGAATTTGTACCTGTATATAATATATCTTGATTCCTCTTTTTTTTTTCTTCTGGTCCTTTTGGGACAGGGTCTCACTATGTAGTGCAGTGCAGGCTGGCCTTGAACTCACTTTGCAGACCAGGCTGGCCTTGAACTTGCATCAGGATTCTCCTCCATGAGCCTCCGAAGTGCTGGTGTTATAGACAGCTGAGTTAGATAGAAATATTATAGGTGTCAGACAGGCAGGCCTTGGAAGGAGCCAATATGGAAGACAACACACCTTGCAAATGGGGACTACAAGACAAAAGATTAAACAAACGCACCCACATACTTCCCTAGGGATTGTTTTTTTTTTTTTGCGGTACTGGGGATCGAACTCAGGACCCTGCGCTTGCTAGGCAAGCGCTTATTCCACTGAGCTATATCCCCAGCCCTTGGGGTTAATGTTCTAAATAGGTAGTGATCACCTTGAAAAGTCCCTGACCCTGCCCCTTACCAGAAGAGGCCCTGCTCTGGGTTCATGCCTGCTTGCTACGTGACTGGCTTCCCCATTTGATCCTGATTTAATCAATTTTACTTGAACAATTTTTATTGGTTGACCGTAGTTTTGTCCCACCTCATGTCCACCTAGCAAGTTCCCCTTGTTTTCCACCTTTGACCCGCCTCACCTCGTGGTTTTGCTCTATAAAAATCCCTGGAAAAGACAGGTTCTGGGACAAACCAGTGGGGACCTCTTCTGTTCCTCTCTCAGACAGAAGCTCTTTCCCTCAATACATATGTTCTGCTCTTAACCTCCATTCCTAAAATTCATTCTTCGATTTTAGAGAACACAAACTTATTCCCAGATACTGTTCAGGTTGAGAGTTTCTTTCCCCTATATCACTGGGATTGTAGGTGTGGGCCACCTCGTTTTTTTTTTAATACCTGATTACTAAAGGATACTTTCTCTATTCCATAGGCTTCTCCCACCCCTTTAGTATTTTTTTTTTTTGCCCTCCAATATTGGAGATTGAACCCAAGGCCTTTGAGTGAGCTAACTCCCCAGTCCTTTATTTTTTTGAGACAACATCTTGCTAAATCACTTGCAGGACACAAATTTGCAGTCCTTCTGCCTCAGCTTTGCAGAGTGCAGGGATTGCAGACAAGTACCACTGTGCCTGGCCTTTCACATTTTTCAGATGAGGAAACTGAACCCCAGAGGAAGCAACGTACTCAAGATCACAGTTTCCTTGTCTAAAAGAAAGGCCTGTGAGTCCAGGCCAGATCTCCTGTAGTAGGTAATAATCACACAACATATCTTGACTGAACATTTCCCAGGTACTAAGTACTGTGGTGCTATATTAGGACTTTGTTCTTTTTCCTTTCTGAGAGTACTGGGAATCAAACTCAAGACCTCACACTTGCCAGGCAGGCCCTGGGCCACTGAACTAAACCCCTAGCCCTTGTTTGTTTTTTGAAACTAGGCCTTCCTATGTAGTTCAGGGTGACTTTGAATTCACTGTGTAAATTAGGTGGCCTTGAGCTCAAAGCAGTTGTCCTGCCTCTGCCTCTGGAGTGCTGGGATTACGGGCATGTGCTACCACATCCGCTTGGTAAGCCGGTTTTTAAAAACATGTAAGATGGGTGTGGTGGCACTCACCTGTAATCCCAGCACTCCAGAGGCTGAGGCAGGAGGATCATTGCAAATCTGAAGCCAGCCTGGGCTACAAAGTGAGGTCAAGGCAAGCCTGAACTGCATAGCAAGACCCTGTCTCAAAAAGACAAATAAATAAAATTTAAAAAATAAAATCCTATTTATAGTTTAAAACTGTACCACCAGTGGGGACAATGTGTCCCTTAAATTGACTCTCTGTGGTGAAAATTAAAGCTTTCTTTTATTTGTTGTACATCTTTCAGAGTCAGAGCAGGTAGAATGGTCAGGAAAGACCCTAGGACCAGAACATGTGGGCTCAGGTAACAGGCTGAAGTTTAGTGTTCTCCTGTTTGTATATAATTATAATTCCTGACACCTAAGCATCAGGTCACATGTATGCAAACATCTTTTCTGATCTTACAAAGACATGAGGTGTAGATAGGAACAGAATTTTTTTTTTTTTTTTTTTTTTTTGAGACAGGGTTTCACTATGTAGTTCAGGCTGACCTTGAACTCAAAGTGATCCTCCTGCCTTAGCCTCCCAACAGCTGGGATTATAGGTGTGTGTGACACTACACATGGCTTGTTTGTTTGTGAGGCAGTGTTCAGCCAGTCCTTGAACTTACTTTGTAGCCCAGGTTGGCCTGGAAGTCATGGCAATTCTCCTGCCTCAGCCTCCCAAATGCTGAGATTATAACCATGTGCCACCACACCTGGCACAAGAGTAGATTTCTGTCTGCTTCAGTGTCTCCTGAGCTATCTCCATCACTTTGCAGTTTTGCAGACCAAGGTAGATAACAGATCCCTATTGTAAGGGTGACTAAATTATTTCGACTGTAAGCTTAGTGTTTTTTTTGTTTTGTTTTGTTTTGTTTGAGACAGGGTCTTGCTATACAGTACAAGTTGGCCTTGAGCTCACTTTGTAGTGGAGGGTGGTCTTGAACTGGCAATGATCCTCCTGCCTCAGCTTCCTGAGTGCTGGGATTACAGGTATGCGCCACCACAGCCAGCAAGCTCAGTGCTTTTTGAACTCCCTCTTTGCCCCAGGTACCACAGGAATGTGTGTGCTATGTTAGCCCAACCCTGAGACATTTTACACAGGTTAAAGGCCCATTTTGAAAGTGAAGGCAGGGACTTCTGGCCTGTGGGGATATGCACAGGAGGAAACGCGAGTCTGGGGCATGCACTGTGTGCCAGGTGCTGAACACTCTTTCACAATTCACCCTCACAGCGAAGCACAGATCATTCCCCGACTTAGGGCTGATGAAATGAGAGTTGCGGGAGGCAGGAAAACTCACCCAGGGTTCCAGAAATAAAGATTACAGCTGGATTTGAACTCCGGGTTGTCCATCTCCAACCCCTGTTATTCCCACTATACCAGCTTCCTCCCGGAGGGCCGGGGATGGAAGCTGAGCCCCAGAGCCAGTGCTGAGGCCAGACTCAGGCTGAGTGACAGCTCCAGACCAGGACTTTGACAGCTATGCTGAGGCTGGCCTGAAAGCAAGCGGTGCTAAGCTCGGGTGCCCAGAAGAGGAGCAGTAATGACAGACGAGAGATGCCAGGAGCTGTGGTGGGGCGCTGAGGAGGTGCTGGGGCCCAAACAGGAAGTCCTTGGGCTCTACCTCCAACCAAGAGCTCCCTACTTACTTGCTCTGCGACCTTGAGCAAGTCTCTCAACCATCTCAGTTCAGTGTCCTCACTTGTCACACAGGGTCACCACTCCTGCTGGGTTGTCATGGTACTGCAAGAGACAATGCAGGGAGACAGAACTGGGTCAAGTCCAGGTCAGAGCGCAAGTACTAATTAGTTGTATGACCTAAGGCAAGTCGCTTCACTTCTCTGAGCCTTAGTGTCCCTATCTATGTAACAGAGGTGGCACCTGTCTCACCCGGATACTGTGAAGATGTAGAAGATGCAGTGATTAAAGTACAGCCTCTTGGAATACATCTTCTTTTCTTTTTTGAGATAGGGTCTGGTTATGCAGTTCAGGCTGGCTTTCAGCTTTCTTCATAGCCTGGAGTGGTCTCAAACTTGCAATGATCCTCCTGCCTCAGCCTCCCGAGTACTGGAATTACAAGGCGTGCACCACCACACCCGGCTTTGAAATGCATTTTCTTGGGTACATTCCAACTGTACTCCACCACCTTGCATGCTTGGCCTGTCTGCACCCATTTCATGGAGTTGTGATGTTGAAACATGTACAATCAGTAAAAAGACTGTAGACCAGCATCTGACATAAGTAAGCCCTTGGCCACTGAGAATTCATTAGCTCTGGGTCTGGCACCTAAAATTAACTATGCAGCATGCTGGGTACCACTTTAAACACCTTACACTTTAATCCTCAAAGCAGTCCTCTGAGCTAGGTAATATACTGACCCCATTCCTGAGGAACTGAGTTATTCAGGGGTTCAGTATCTTGCCAAACATTACACAGTGCACAGTGGACAGACCCGCATTTGAGTCCGGCAGACTCCCCGTCACTCCTTTGTCCCTAATAAGGGCTTCATAAATGGGGGGTTTTTGGAACCACAAAAGATGGCACTTAATTAATACCCAGGTAGAGTAGGCCTTAGAGGAACCCCAACGGCCGAGCACCCTTAGCCAGGTGAAGATGCTGGGACGGGTTTGCGCAACTGGGGCTGGCTTCCAGCAGGGGGCACCCGCTGCCTCCACCTCTTCCCAGACCGGAATCAGGTGGCTGAGACGGAGACGGGCAAGGGGCTTCAGGTTTCCAGCTCGGAGACCATGCAGAGGAACAGCAGAGCCTGGCGGCCGCAGCTGACATAAAAGCTTCTCCCGCGTTCCGCAGACTGGCTCGCAGAGCTGCCCTACACAGACCTTCCACAGAGACTGCCGCCCAGCCTTACCCAGCTGGCCAGGAATCTGAAACCTCAGAAACTTTAAGGAAGTTCTGTAAGGGAGTGAAAATCAATAGATGAGCTAAAGATAGTAACGTAGTGCTCAGAAATGTACTGGGGAGGCTGGTGGTGTAGCTCAGTGGTGCAGCCCTGAAGCCCTGGCTTTCATCCTTAGCGTGGAAAAAAGAAACGAAGAAATGAAGAAAGAAACAAAGAAAAGCATTGAAAAATGTTACTGAGGTGAGAAAGCAAGTTGCCAAGGCAAGAATGGACCCGGAGGACCACCCTCGCTCTCCTCCTGAAGGAGTGAGTGAGCCCAATTTCTGCTTCTTTGATGCTGCCTCAGTTTCCCTCCAAACAGCAGTCCCTTGGCCACTCTACCCTTCAGAGGATGGACTGTGGCCAGAGTTCTCCAGCTGCTGCTTGGACTGGGAGTTCTTGGGACCTGGGTCCAGGAGACCCACAGACCCCACCTCTGCACGGTCTTTGGCCCCTGGACTTCTTGCCCCATGGAGAGGCAGAGCGGAAGCCCCAGGGAGAGAGCCGCTAGAGCTTGGGTCCAAGGCCCAGCTTGCCCAGGTGTCAGAGCTGTGCTGGATGGATCAACACTGTTTTTAAAATTTAGTTAGTTTTTGTTTTTGTCTTTTTGAGAAAGGGTCTCACTATGCAGTTCAGGCTGCCCTTGAGCTCACTGTGTAGCCCAGGCTCACCTTGAACTTACAATGGTTCTCCTGCTCCAGCCTCCCAAGTGCTGGGATTACAGGTGTGTGCCACCACGCTCGGCCACCAACACAAATTTAGAGAGAGAGAGAAAATATTCAACAAATGTTGGTGTTATGGTTTATGTCTAAATGCCCCCCAACCTCATGTGGCCATAGGTGGGGCTTTTGAGAGGTGGCTGGATCTAGAGTGTGTGGTGTTGGGATTGGCTCATGGTGCAGTGTTTGAATTAAGGGTTCTGGGATTAAAAGAGTGTGATCACTAAATTAGTCCCCTGATTGGCTTGGCACCAACCTAACCTGGGAGCCTAGATAGACTATAAAAGGGGCCAACAGAAGCTGCTATTGTTGCTAGCAGTTCACTGCCTTCTGCCTGCCACGAGCTGTCTCTCCTCTGTGCCGCTCTTCTGCCCTGCTGCCCTGCTGCCCTGCTGCCCTGCTGCCCTGCCTTGGAGCCAGCAACTATGGACTGAAACGTCTGCAAACTATGAGCCACAATAAAACTGTCATCCTTTCGCTTTGGTTGTTGGGTATTTTGTCTCAGCAACAAGAAAAAAATAACAGTTAAAAGCAGGTCCTACCTCAAAAAGAAAAACAGCTCATATTCTCTTCTCTTGTCATTCATTTAGTTTGTTTTGGTTTGGTTTTTTGAGACGGGGTCTCACTATGTAGTTCAGGCTGCCCTTGAACTCACTGTGTAGCCCAGGCTGGCCTCGAACTCATGGTAATCCTCCTGCCCCTGCCTCTTGAATGCTGGGATTACGGGCATGTGCCTCCACACTCAGCTAGAATATTTTTCTTAATTATGTTTTTCATCCTTCTGGAATTTATTTTGGTAATTGGAATGAGGTGGAGATACAGTTTTATTTTTTCCAAGCAGTTAACCAGTTGGACCAACACCATACTGAATAATGTTGTCTTCACTGCACTGATTCCAAATGCCGCCTTTAGCATATACCAAATTCCCACGTGTATTTGAGTCTATTTCTGGATTCCCTATCTTGCCTATCTTGTCCCTCTGTCTGAGATGCTGTATTTTTTTTAAAGCTCCCTAGGTGATTCCGATGCAGCCAGTCTGCAGATGGTGCTTATCTATAATGAGATATTTTTGTGAATTCTTAGCAATGAAAGAAATAAAGAGTATCCTAAAGTTAAATCTCATTGCATGAGTGCATCTTCTATCCTGAGATTATGCACCTAATATTATTTTTAAAATTTAATGTCCATAGTGAATGGTAGCCAGGTGTGGTGGCACACACCTGTAATCCCAGCACTGGGGAGGCTGAGGCAGGTGGATCTTTGCAAGTTCGAGACCAGCCTGGGCTACAAAGTGAGCTCAAGGCCAGCCTGAACTGCATAGCAAGACCCTGTCTCAAAAAAGAAAAAAAAAAAAAGCATAGTGAATGGTCATTGTGGCATGTTTATTTTTTAGCAGATTTTTAAGCGTATAACACAGATGGAGAAATATGCACGCTCAGAAGTGTACAGCTTGATGACTTTTCACTCATTGAAAACACCTGTATCAATTTCCTGAAGCTGCCCTAACAAATTACCACAAATCTGTGGCTAAAATAACAAGGGTTTATTCACCTGGATTTGAAGTCCAAAAGTCCACCCTCCCTGAAGGCCTGGGGAAGGACTTTTCCCTGCCCCCTGTGGTCTCAGGAGTTCCTTGGCTTGTGGAGCTCACGCCAGTCTCTCAGTTGCCATGTTCACGTGACCTTTTTTCTTCGTCTGTCTCAAATCTGTCTGCCTTTCTTTTATAAGGACAATCAGTCGCTTTAGATTTGTGGTCTACCCTAATCCAGAATGATCTCACCTTGGGGTCCTTAATTATATCTACTGAGATTTTTTTCCAAATAAGGTCACATTCACAGGTTCCAGCAGAATGTTTTAGCACAGGAGGAATGGAGGCAGAAGTAAAAATGGTGTAAGGGGGGGCACAAGTCTATCCACAATGCCACCCATAGGACCACCAGGCCACACAAAAAAATAGGATGTCACATGGCCTCGGAAGACTCCTTCATAGCTCTGACTGGAAGTAGAGGAACTACTACTTTGACTTCTTTAGTTTTGTGTTTTTGAGACAGGGTTTTGCTATGTAGTTCAGGCTGGACTTAAGCTCACTTTGTAGCCCAGGCTGGTATTGAACTCACAACATTCCTCCTGCCTCAGCCTCTCAAGTGCTGGGATTACAGGCATGCGCTACCACGCCTGGCTACTTTGAGTTCTTATTTTTCTTCCAACTTTTTATTGTGAAAAATTCTCATTCTCATAAACTGCAGAGAAGTTGCAGGGATGCTGCAAGGAGCACTTTTCTTTCTTAGAAGGGTCTTGCTATGCAGTCCAGGCTGACCTCAAATTTGCAGTCATTCTGCCTAAGCCTCCTGAGTGCTGAGATTGCAGGCATGTGCCAATATACCTGGCTATGGTTAGCATTTTTTTTTTTTAGACAAAGTCTCACTATGTATTGCAAGCTGGCCTTGAACTCATTATGTAGCTCAGGCTAGTTTCAAACTCATGGCAATCCTCTTGCCTCAGCCTCCAGAGTGCTGGGATCACAGCTGTGAACCATCACACCTGGCGACAATCAGCTTTTTTTGTGGTACTGGGGCTCAAACTCAGGACCTTGCTCTTGCCACACAGGCACTTATGCCACTGAGCTATCTCCCCAGCCTACAATCTGTCTTATAAAATCTTCATTTTGATTCACCATTTCTCTCTTCTTTTTGTCATTATTATTTTCTGACTGGGCGTGGTGGCACACGCCTGTAATCCCAGCACTTGGGAGGCTGAGACAGGAGGATCATTGTGAGTTCGAGGCCAGTCTGGGCTAAAAGTGAGCTCAAGCCCCACCTGAACTGCATAGGAAGACCCTGTCTCAAAAAGACTCTATAGCTGGGCATGGGTGGGGCACACCTGCTGTAGTCCCAGCACTCTGGAGGTGAGGCAGAGGATCAGAGGATCGTTGTGAGTTCAAGGCCAGCCTGGGCACATAGTGAGACCCTGTCTCAAAAAAACATTCCTACAATCAAACACACACACACACACACACACACACACACACACACACACACACGCAAAGACTTCCTTGCACACCTATAATCCCAGCCCTGGGGAGGCTGTGGCTGGAGCATCACTGTGAGTTCTAGAGCAACCTGGCTACATGGCTCCAGGCCAATCTGAGCTACATATAAGACCCTGTTTAAAAAAAAAAAAGAAGACTTCCTTGCAAAAGGAAGAGTTGGCAAACATCAAACACACTGTGTCCAATGAAAATTTTTTAAATTAATTAATTTATTTATTTTTGTGATGCTGGGGATCCAAACCAGGGCCTCATGGATCCAACCCAGGGCCTCATGTAAGCTAGGCAAGTGCTCTTCCAGTGAGCTATACTCCCAGCCCTAGGTATTGTAATTTTACTCAACTTTAAATTAAAATAGCTACTTGTGCTTCATGGCCACGGTGTTAGACAGCCTAGGTGATCAGAGTGCAGTGCTGGACGTTGGACAGAGCTTGCGGCAGAGTCCTTAGCTTCCTCAGCTGGGGGTGCTGAAGTTTGGAGGAGGGGAGGGGCCAGGGCAGGGGCTCTAAGCTCCAGCCTGGCCCTTCCACCTGCAGGGCACCCAAAGCACAAGCCGCTCCTTCCTCAAGGCATCACAGGATTTACTGAGCGCTTCCGGTGCTCCAGGTCCCGGGAATATGGCGATGAACGAAACAGACTCGGTCTCTGCCGAGGTCCCACCGGAGCGTATCATACAAGTCTGTGCGCGCATTCCCTTACGCCTCAGCTTGCCATCCTCTGAGGTCAGGGCGCAGCTCGGTGCCAGGTACTCAGGGAGGCTTGTAAGGTTTTGCTGAATGAACGAGGGTGAGTGTCTGGGACTGCGTGCAAGAGGACAGCACAGGGCTCAGGAGAGATGGTGCTGGTTAGTGAAGAGAGTACTAGTCCCACATGGGATACCCTGTCCCG
This sequence comes from Dinomys branickii, assembly GCA_004027595.1. Classification (NCBI taxonomy): domain Eukaryota; kingdom Metazoa; phylum Chordata; class Mammalia; order Rodentia; family Dinomyidae; genus Dinomys; species Dinomys branickii. The sequence goes on along the minus strand of PVLD010026508.1, from coordinate 1,411 downwards.
GCACTGGCCCTAACTCACTGTGTGCGCTTGGCAGGTGCTTTTCCTCCTCTGAGCATCAATTTTCCCGAAGTGGTGATTGGGTTCACTGGGGCTCCAAAGTGCCCTGTCAGGGACAGGCAGCAGCATAGCACCTCTTCTTTGTTTGTTTGTTTGTTTGTCTTTTTGAGACAATGTCTTGCTACGCATGTCAGGCTGGCCTTAAACTCACTTTGTAGCCCAGGCTGGTCTTGAAGTGATCCTCCTGCCTCAGCCTCCCGAGTGCTGGGATTACAGGAGTGTGCCACCGCACCCAGCTAAGCACCTCTTCTTGATGTGCTTACAGTACTAGGTTTCCTCAAGATTCTGTGTCTTGCCTTGCCTTGCCTAGTCTACCTTACACTGGGAACTGGAAATTGAACCAAGGCATTTGCACTAAACTGTATCTCCAGCCCCTACCCTTTTAAATTTTTTGAGGCAGTGTCTCACTAAGTTGTCCAGGCTAGGCTCCCATTTGAGCTCCTCCTGCCTCAGCTTTCCAGAGTGCTGGGGTTATAGGTCTGTGCTTCCACACTCAGCTGAGATGCAGTGTCTTGAGAGGGCTCTGGGCTTTCCAAGTTGGATGGGCTCCCAATGTCTGTAGAGTCAGGCTGAGGACAGCTGAGGTAAAGCTAGGGCTTTGCAGGACAAAGAGGAAATCCCAATCTAGCCTCACAGGACCTGGGCTGCTGTGAACCCACACTTGTCTGAACCTATGTGTTCCGGGTCCTTCCCTGGGGAAGTGACACCCCTGGGAGGGAGCAGTGGCTGTTCAAAAGTGAGCACGAGCCCTGGAGCAAAAGGAGAAGGCAGCACGGTTCTCACCCCAGGGTGTGTGCTGCCTGCCCTGCCCTGCCCTGCCCTTCCCTGCAGTGACTCAGGCTGAAACCGGACCGGGCATCCACCCTGAGGCATTGCCTGTCTAAGCCTTCTCTGCCAGTGTCTGATGTTGTCATCTGCCTTCCGTCCTCCCTTCAGGAAAATGCTGTTGCACTGAGTGGCGGTGACTGCAAAACTTGCAAATCCCTGACTTTCCTTTTGCACACAGCAAATTTATATTCACACTGCAAATCCTGGTGCAGGTGTGTTCCTGTTGAAGCTTCCTGCCATCTAACCACTCCTCCATGAAATTAATCACCTCCACTTTCCATGTTAGGAGGGCCTGGAGTCAGTGCTTGGGTGTGGATCCCTCTGCCATTTATTAGTGGTGTGATTATGGGCAAGTTGTTAACTTTTCTGTGCTTGTATTTCTATGTCTGAGAAACGGAAAAAATAATAATATCCCTTACACTGAGTAGGTGTGACGGTTACATGAGCTATGACATAAAGATGTATAAGACAGTGCCTGACATGGTATGAGCTCAGAAAGCTATTACTATTTTCTTCCTTCCCTTCC
>PVLD010026507.1:0-22092 GCA_004027595.1 Dinomys branickii | reverse complement strand
ACTAAATTTGCATGTCTGTATATGGGTCCATACATCTACAATTCGAAGATATCAATGGATAAAGCAACAACTACTGTTGAGACCATATCACCTTGTCTATAGATTAGTTGTGATTGTACTATTTTCTATGATAATGGGTGTCTGTTTGTCAATATGTTTTTGTACTTTTATGTTTCTAAAATAAAAAAAAAAAAAGACAGATGTGGGGTGAATAAAAAGCCCTCGCTGTCTAGTTATATGTGAAAAAAAAAAAAAAATCAATAAGAATACATAAGACAGTAATGGAGGAACTTTTAGAACATAAAAGATGACATAGAAAACAAATACAAAAGAGGAAGACATATAAGTCCTTCCTCAGTAACTTTCAATATAAATGGATTAAAAGGAAATAACTGGCAGAATGCTAATTAAATGATCCATCTAGATGCCATTTACATGAGATTCTATTTTTAACTTTTTAAATTTTAATGCAATACTAGTAGATATTAGAAAAGAAAATATTAAGAATACTTTCATAAAAAAAATTTCATAGAGAATAAGTGATTAATATACTATATAAGGAGACTCACTTAAAATCTGAAGACATAAATAGGTTCAAAATAAAAGATACATCATGCAGTGTGTATGCTCCCCCAAATAAATTGGAGCAGCCACACAAATATCACAGAAAATAGACTTTATGTTAAAAATTATTACAAGAAAGAAGAACACTGTGCACTGGCAAAACGGTGAACTTATTTTGAAGATCTAACAATTATAAACATATGAACATTACAATAGCCTCACAAATATATGAAGCAAAAACAACTGAAAGGAAAAATAAGCAGTTCCATAATAACAGGAGACTTTAATAGTATAACTTGAATGATAAAATTGCATACACAATTAAGAATATAAACATTGCATAGTATAAACCAATTAGACCCATAAATCACAAATAAATTCCATCCTAAAACAGAATACATATTCTTCTCAAGTGTACATGTGACATTCTACATAGATCTTATGTTACACAATTAAACTACCAAGTCACAAATTTTAAAAGACTGAAATTATACAGAATATTTTCTCTAACCACAACTAAATGAAACTAGAATAAGTAACATTAGAAAACTACAAAATTCACATATATCTGAAAATTAAACAACCAACTAAAAACCTAGTGGATACAACAAGAAATTATAGGAGTAATGGGTAATCATTTTGAAATAAACGTAAATAACAACACACCAAAACTTATGAGATACTAGAGGGGTAGTGCTCAAGGGGAAAATTATAGCTACAAATGTTTACATTAAAACGGAAGCAATATTTCAAATCAATAACCTAACTTTACACCTCAAGGAACTAGAAATAGAAGAGCAAAAATTAAACCACATTATGGATTAGATATAAAATATTGTCTGAAATTCACATGTATGTGAAAGGTGACTGGATCATTGGGATACTATACTCATTAATGGATTCATCCACTGACCAGTTCAGCTGTGGAATGTATTTACAATTAGGGGCGTGGTTGGAGGTGAGTCCCTGGGAGTGTACCTGAAGACTGATTTCTTGTCCTGGCCCCTCCCCTTTCTCAGTTCAGCATCCTGAGCACCATGGGCTGAACAGCCTTATACAATGCCACTTCTGCCTTGATGCCAGCTGACCATGAACTGAAATTGTGAGCCACCCTCCTTTACGTTGTGGTTGTTGAGTATTTTTGTTCTAGCAATAGGAAAGTTACTAAGAAAGATTTTGGTACCAGAGGAATGGGGTTGTTGCTGTGACTAAACATGACCACGTGATTTAGAAGCCTTTGGAACAGTAGGAGTTTGGAAAGATTTGCAGCTAGAGAAGTCCTAGAATTATGTAAGATGAGATTGATGAGAGATTCTCACTGGAACTCAGAAGGCCAGCAATTTTAATAGGAATGCACGCAGTAAAAGCTAGACTACGAGGTCTCAGTTGAGAGCAAGGACTCCATTGGCAGTTGGACTAGAGGCCATTTGTATTGTACCCTGGCAGAAAATTTGTCTTCGTTTTACCCATATCCTGAGACTTTCCAGGAGGCTGAGATGAAGGGCACTGGACTCATTTCTGGCAGGTAATATTTAAAAGCAGCCTAGCATTTAGGCTGTGGCATGATTACTGTTGGCTGCTTTCAGAGTCTCAGAGTACACTGTAGGAAGCTGTGAATGAAGATGGAAGTGGAGAAAAGACCCCAAACAGTTGGAGGCACCAAGAACACAGAATGTCTGCTGAGGACAGCCATCAGCAGTGAGCGGGGCTACTTCAACAAAGAGGCCGTCAGGGCTGCAACTGGCAGTGCTTTGGGACTGGGACACCCAAGCCCTTAGAGCTCATGTCTTATCACAACTTGCCCTGTGAGCTAGCCAGAGCTAAAAGATTTAATGTCTGGACTGCTGGGTTTTGTCCTGCCTTTGGTCCCATCCCTTTGTATCTCCTTATATCTCCCTTTTGAAATGAGAATGTTTACCCCATGTTATTGTATGCTGGAAGTGTTTAAGTTTCTTTTTGAGTTTTACAGGGGACCACGGCTAAGATTTCTGCTTTGAATCTCAGAGAAGACTTCAGCAATGTTATAACTGTTACGACTTTGGTGAACCTTAGAGATGAACTAACTGAACTAGATGAACTAAAGGCATTTTGCATAATGAAACAGGGACAAGAGACTGAATGTTAATGTTAGATATAAAATGTTTCCCCAGATTCTCATGTGTGTGGAAGCTAGCTGGACGATGGAGGTGCTACACTGATTAGTGGATTCGCCCGCTGCTGAGTTCGGTAGTTGAATGTGCTATTAGGAGAGGGGCCTCGCTAGAGGTGAGTCACTGGGGGTATGCACTGGTAGAGTGTATTCTTGTCTCTGGCTCCTCTCTTCTCTGCTTCCTGATGTCATGGATTAAACCACTTTCTTCTATGTCCTTCCTCCAAGTCCTTATCTGCCTTGAAGCCAGCTCACCATGGGCTAATACTATAAGCCAAAATAAACTTCTCCTCCTTTAAGTTTTAAGTGTTGGATATTTTGTCTCAGAGATGGAAAAATAATTAAGACAAGCCCCAATTAATACAGGAAACAACAAATAGAAATAGAAGAAATAGAACAGAGACAACTAAGGAAATGACAGTTGACGTTTTGAAAAGATTAACAAAATTGGCAAGCGCTTAGCTAACATGATCATGAAAAGGACTCCAACTACTAGAACCAGGAAGGAAAGACTCTGCCTTATGAGAGTACCACAAGGGGTAGTATGAATAATTTCATGTTGTCTTAGTCACTTTTCACATGGCTGAGACAAAATACCCAACACTCAGAGTTAAAGGAGTAAAGTTTATTTGGGCTCACAGTTTGTAGAGATTTCAGTCCATAGTCTGCTGGTTCCAAGGCACGGTGGCATGGCAGAAAGACATCAAGGAGGAAAAACATTCCATGGCAAATCATGGCAGGAGCCAATAAGCAGCAAGCAACAAAAGCAGCAAGCAACAGCAGCAACCTTCTTTCTCTCCTTTATATTCCAGACAGGCTACCCATCCTTAGGGTGGGTACTATTCACACCCAAGGCGGTGCACCCTTAATCTCAGTATCACATACCACAAACACCCTAGACTCAGCCACCTCCAGAAAAAATCCCATCTTTGACCACATGAGTCTTTGGGGGGACATCTAAATAGAAGCCATAATATATACCAACAAATTATATAACCTAGATGAAAGGTTCAAATGCCTAGAAACATGTTACCAAGACTGACTAAAAACTGAAATCATATGACTATATTTACAATTAGTGTAGAGATTGAATCAGTAATCAAAAATCTGTCAAAAAGGAAAAGTCTAGGATCAAATGGTTTCACTGGAAAGTTCACAGAAATTTAAAGAAGAATTAACATCATTCTTTCTCAAATTACTTCAAAGGATCCAAAAGGACTGGAAACACTTCTAATTTAATCCATGAGGCCACTACTGTCCTGCTATCAATGTGAGGCCAAGTATATTACTCAGCTTTCTAGCACTGTAACAAAATACATAAAAAACCAATTCAAAAGAGGAAGACTCATTTTCATCCATGGTTTCAAAGGTCTGAGTCCATGGTTACTTGGCTTCACTGTTTCCGGGACAGGGCTGAAGTAGTATGTTACAGCAGGGAGTGTGTAGTGAAGTAATGCTGCTCACTTCGCAGCAGATGGGGGTGAGAGAGCAAGGCAGAGAAAGGAAGAGGCTGGGGATAAGATATAACCCCCAAAGGCACATTCCATGATCTCCTCCCTTCTACAAGGCTCCACCTCCTAAGTTTCCATCACCTTCCAATACTGTCATCAAGTTATAAATCTCGCAATGAAGGAATCCACTGGTAATGCTCCTATGATCCAATCAATTCCCAAAACACCATCACTGGCAAACCAGGCTTTTAGCATATGGTGCCTGGGAGAACATTTTGTATATAAACCATAAAACAAAGATACTACCAAAAAAAAAAAGAAAGCTACAGGCCAGTAGATACAGAATCCAACAGCATATTAAAGGGCTACATATCACACCCAGTGGGTTTTATCCAAGGAAACAAAGGAGGTATAATGATATTCTATTCTTTTTTTTTTTTTTTTTTTTTGTCTTTTTGAGACAGGGTCTCACTATGCAGTTCAGGCTGGCCTTTGGCTCACTTTGTAGTCCAGGCTGGTCTCAAACTTGAAAGGATCCTCCTGCCTCAGCCTCCTGAGTGCTGGGATTATAGGTGTGCGCCACCATGCCAAGCTCAAAGGAGGTATAATGCACTAAAGTAATACAGCACATTTACAGGATGAAGAAAGTATATGATTATTGATGTAGGAAAATCACTTGACAAAACCCAACAACTTTTCATGATAAAAGCACTCAATAAATTAGGAACACAAGAAAACTTTGCTAACATGATAAAATACATATATGAAAAATCTCTGCTAATATCACACTCAACAATGAAAGAGTGAAAGCCTTCCCCCTAAAATCAGGAATAAGTGAAAGACATCCATTTTTTATCACTTCTAGTCAGCAAAGTATTACAAACATGAGCCTGAGCGATGAGGCATAAGGAAAAAGGCATCCAGGTTAGAAAGGAAAAAGTAACTTTCTCCTATCGGTAGATGACAAGATTTTTTATGTAGAAGAGTCTTAAAAGTACAGAAAATAACTGTTAGAGCTAATGAACAAATTCGGAAAAGTTGCAGAATAGATCCCAGCATATCTATATCTATATCTACATCTATATCTAATCTATCTATCTATCTATCTATCTATCTATCTATCTATCTATATCGTTGACAGTTACTAGTCTCAAAAAGCCTCAGGGACCATACCAGTAAAACAATCCCAAGAAAAACCACCTTTGACACAACTGTATTACATGAAAATCAGCAAATGGAATAATAGCAACACCTCACTGTACAACAATTTTGAATTTATAGTTGAAAGAGAATTTACTTTCTTCTGTCACAAAAAAATTTTAACTAAGGGATTTCAAAGATCAATGAGAAAATCCAGTGAGGAAATAAATACTGACTATATATCTGTCCTGATTATATATTCCTCTTAAAAATCTTTACTGACAAAGCTCTGTTATTTGCCAGTTTCAGATAAATATTTGCAAACAATGAAAAAGACAGGCAGTATATTTTTCTGTCTTTCAAAATCGGTTCAGTTTATTTTACAACAGTCTGAATCCCTTTTAAGAATCCATACACGCTTGGAAGATTTTTCTCTGATAGTGAGAACCCTGTCAAGCCAGGAAAAACATATCCAGTGAAAATACATTGAGTTAAACTGAGCCATCTAACGTGCGTGTTTTATCCTCCACGTGCATTTTCACATTTTTGTCCTCAGATCTTTCAGAAGGTAATACGTGTCTCATTTTCAAATGAAGAAACTGTGTCCAAAAAGAATAAATAGGACTTTTGCATATTTATTTCAGAAACACTAAACTGGATACTCATTGAATATCTAACAGACACTTAACTAAAAATGGAGACTCCAAATCAAGATTTTTTTCCTTTTCTGGTGATCACAGCTAACTTGGACTGGTGAGAGATATCCTTTTAAATTGATGACAGAAGTCAAAGACAATAGATTTCAATTTAAAGAGTAATTGGAAAAGGGAGATCTTTTGCGAAAGGAAAGGGCACTAAGGGATGGAGAGCAGCGAGGGAAAGGGACGTGAAAAGAACTGAGATGTCTTCGGTACACGCACCAACTCCCCACGATAAATTGAACCGTGTACCGCAAAGTCGGGCCAATAAAAATAAAAAAGAAAACTGATACCACAAATAGTTAAGCCAAAGAAATCGCAGCCTGGCCCATGCCAAGCCCTTCATAAAATTATGAACCTGCTATAAATATTCTCTCACACACGACAGTCAAAAGGGTGAAAGGGCCCTAAAAGGCAGAAACAGCTGGACAGCATCTCAAGCAATACAGCCTTCCGCAAAGATAAAGCCACCGGCTTTCATCCTCATCATTTCAGAACCCCGGGGGCGGGGGGAAGGGGGATGCTGTGAACCCCAACCTGGGGTCGGTGCGCCCCGTGACCCTGCGGGATTTATCTACGGGGGAAGCAGCGCGGGGCCCTCGGCCCGCCGGGACGGAGGTGCAAAGCCTCTCTGCGCGCGGCGGGCCACCGAGGCAGGAGGGTGTCGGGACCTCGCACCCCCCACCTTCTCCCGCCCTCCCGGGGCTTCTCTCCTGGCTCCCAGCTCCAGACGCTGACGCTGCCCGGTGACGTCTGGCAGCCACCGGGCACACCTGGGCCCAGGGATGGCCGGGAGGAAGGGCCGAGCCTGGGCGTCACCTTTTGAGGTATCTGGCGTCCTCCCCGTGCAAGGCGGCAGCGGCGACTGCGGCTGAGAGGCCGGGGGCCACTTCCAGAAGACGGGTCTCTCACCTCCACCGAGGACGACCACATTACTGAAGCCAGTGAGGCGGCGCAGCGGCGGCGCTGTGCTTCCAGCCGTGGCTCCTCCCACAGCGATGGTCCCCGACTGCCACCGGGAACTCCCCAGGGGCCGCCGTCGGGTCCTCCTGAGGCGCAGGCGTCCTCACGGGCAGAACCCAGAGGCGCAGCGGCAGCCGGGAAGCGCTGGGGGTGGGGGCCTCTGAGACTTGTGACACGCCGCGGAAGGTTTTGGTGCTGACCTGAACGTCTACGGGCAGTAACAGTCTGCAGAATTGGAATGTCAGGTCCGTAGCTTGAAAAGAGGGAAGGGAAGTCGATGAATCTTTAACAAATGTTGAGCAGTCCATCCTCCACATCTCTCTACCGTCCCATGACTCACCTGGTGGCTCGCACCCAGTCACTGTGATCGAGTGATGCCAAGTCTAACGTGTGGTTGTTCTGTGACTCAGTCTTAAACAATTAACCTTCTCCCCAAATGGCTCCTGATTAAATCCTTTCAAATATGGAGGCTGCAGCCCTGGATTTCTTCTCCACCACTAGCTTTGCCTTGCAGGAGTCACTTTCAGAGCAAACCCTTACCCTGCTTTTCCAGTTCACAGAAGCTGCGGGCTTTTCTTGAGGCTAATTGCCAGTCCAGTCCATTATTTCCTCGCTTGAGCTGGTGACCCTTTCAAGACTTTGTCAGTGGAGACAGGTCCCCTTCCTCAGTATCTGGGGTGAGCTTTCCAGACCTTGTTTTTTCCTCTGTTCTCTGTGTTGGTCCTTGTTGTTCTCTGCATCGTGCTGTTTCTTTAGCTTTGGAGTTTCTAGTTTGTCTCTCAACTCCCTCTGGCAGTTCTTGGAGATACACTTGTGTTTTCTCTTCGCTGAATTTTTGTTCGCTAGGTATCTTGATGTCCAGACAGGCCCCAGAGAGCCTTGTTTTTTTCCTTCCTGCTTATCTCTATTCCACTGATTTTATTCATCCTACCAGTCATTCTAAAATTAGCCTGTTGTATTTCTCAAGGATTATCTGCTGGGCATTTTGGTTTCTCTCAGGACAACCAACGCCTTACTTCCGCTTCCTTTGTTGTCAGCAATTTGCATTTACCCGCTCGTGCTTTGAGGTTTGCATTGTACCTTTTCACCCAGGGTTGTTATCTCACGGCTCTTTTTTTATGCAGTTATTTGGGAAGGAAGAACAGCAATGACAAAACATACGCTGCCATTGCCATCTTCCCAGAATCCCACCGCGATTTATCTTTTCTTGTTCTTGCTTTCGCATTCTTCTAACAGTTAAGGGAGCTGAACCCTAGGAAGTACAACTTATTGTCCCAAGGTTGCACAACTAGCAGCAAAAGACAGTTGTACCTGAAATCACCTAGAGTCTTGCCTGACACAGGAAAAACGAATGCTTTTCCTTTCCTCCTCTCTTTTCTTTTCTTTCCTCTTCTCATCCTTCTTCCTTTCTTTCATTGCTTTTAATTCATCTCTGTTTCCAGACCTCACAGTGAAACCGGTTATATACTACTGCACAGGTTCTGCAAATTCATTCATGCTGTCCTTCTGGCCCGTAATGTGAAATCATGGAAGCTTTTAATTCCACAAAACTATTTAAACAAAATTATTTTCACTTAAACTTGCACACTTCTTGCTCTAACAATATTTTCTTTTCTGTTTTTCAGCTCTTAGCTTTTGGTAGTCAGAGCTACTAATGTTGTGTTCTTTGATACCTGCCTTGTTGAAATATAGCTTGTTAGAAGTGCACTGATACACTTATTTTAACGAATATGTTCATAGGCATTTCACACAATCCTTTAAGTGCTGTCCTTTTCATCTTCGACCACTACCCAGAAAACCACATTTGACATAAAGTAAATGAAATTTGAACCTGAAAACAACTTGACTTCTAAATTTAAAATTTAAAGATATATTTTAACTTGACCAAAGTCAAATTCCTTGTTTTCGAAGAATCTTTAGTTAGCTATTCATCTCTTTGACATCTTTTTATAAAACCCCAAGCTCCATTAGTTATGGTGACTCCTGATAATACTTTGACCCTGATTCATTAAAAAATTCCTTACACTACTTAGATTCCAAAGGCATTTATACTGTATGTTCTGTACTATACAAACTCCAGTTTACTAATTTTCCATATTTTTCTACAGAAGAATAGTAATTATATCTCAGGGAGCAGAATTTTGCTGAAGAATGAAGTCACTACAGAAGACCCAAGAGAGTCTATCTCAAGCTGATCCCTTTATAAAATCCTGCACCCAGTTTTGTCTCTGTAAAAGATTTTCCAGGTTGGTGATATTCTGTACAGAAAATGCCATTTCCTTATTTTTTCCTTCTTGAGCTTCCTGCTCTTTCTATGAAAGCTTAGTTCATACTATTTGAGTTTACTTATTGCGATTTACATATAATTATTCTTCACTGATCTACATAGAGTAGATAATAATTATTTTCCTATAAATTGAAAAGTTACTGAGTTTTATTTACCCTCTTGCTCTGTGGGCACTTTGTGAATAAATGGATAGTTGTTCTTGAAACAGTTCCCACTTTTGTGGGATTTGGAACTGCTCTACTTCATTGCTTTGTGTTGAACCTCTGTGCGTGCATGAACAGAGGCTCTTGGAAATGGTAGAATGTATCTTGCTCCGTGTAAAAGATTGCTTCTCTTGGTTGTTGGGAGCTACAGCAGAAGACCTTTCATAGCACATTCACAGCACACAGAGGCAAACACACGTGACTATGAACAGGCCCACACCTGCCCATACTCTCCTGTGCTCGCTGAGTTCACGTGTATATGACTATGCCAGGAGATCTGGCACCATGAGGACTGCAACAATGCTTTGCATTCATATCTGGAATATTTGGGACTGCATCTATGTTTTCTCTTTAATGCTCATGTTTGGTTGCTCTAAGTATTTTTAAAAAATTAAACAAACTTAATTAAAAACAGTCACCTTTTAAAAAGAAGCACAACTAGGATCCTTTAGGGTACCAAACAGAAAAGAAAGAATGAGATAAAATATTTCTGCCTCTTTCTGTGTATTGCTGTACAGGACAGTGCCATTAAGGAGCAACCATACATTTGAACTGAGAAGTCGTTGTCATGTCCTCCTTCCATATACTGTATATTTTCAGTACAAATGTTATTTATGCAGTCAAACATTTCATTGTTTTATGGCCTCCATCTGTTTTCCACACTGTAGATAGGATAATCTTTCCAAAATATAAACCTAATGGTGTCAGCCCCATTTCCACCCATCCTTGGTTTGTTTTTAGAATTAAGTCAGAAGTCTTTCATAGGGTGTAAAAAGCTCTGCATGAGTTGCTTTTTTCCTAAGCTATGGTGTCTTTAAAAAAAATAATAAAGGAAGCAAACATATTAACAAACAGGCATCCATTTACAAAATGGCATAAGAACAATACAAACAATACAGAATTACGGACAAAGTGGTAGGAAATTAACAATGGTTGTTGTATCACATATTGATGTCTTTAAAGTGGTTTCTCAGAAAAACAGATGTGCAATATTGATCAAACAAGTATTCAGTAAGTGTTCCTTTCAGTAAAGCAATAGAAAACAGTAGTACAACTGTTGGCTATCCTGTATATACATACATATACAATTTCCCCTTCTTTCCCTTCTCTTCTCCCATACCCCATCTTCCCATTACTTCTGAGCATTTACCCCTCATTTCACAATGTCTATCATACCTCCTAGATTTATTCACTCTTTCAGGTTCTTACACTAGTGAGACAATACATTGCTTATACATGCAGGTCTTATTTATTTCACTTATGAGTATGGTCTCCAGTTGTGACCATTTACCTATAAAAGCCTCCAGTTTATCTTTCTTTATAGCTGAGCAATATTCCATTATATAAAAGTACCACAATTTTTTATCCAGTTTTCAGTGGATGGGCATTTGGGTTGCTTCCACAATTTAGCAATTACAAATTGTGCTGCTCTGAACATGGGTGCACATATATCGCTGTGGTATGTTGTCAGATCTTCTGGGAAAATACCCAGAAGGGGAATAGCTGGGTTGAATGGGACCTCTAGACCTAGTTTGCTGAGGAATCTCCAAACTGATTTCCACAGTGGGGTTTCACCAGTTGTGAAGCCATAGTGCCTTTGCATGAACTGTTTCCTCTTTTTGGAATATTTTCTCTACTTTTTATGCTTAATTAACTGTAGGAAGAAAGCCACATTCTGACAGAGTGGGGTGTTGTGGGCGGTCCCTGGAAAGAAAGCCAGGCAAGAAGCTTGAGCAAGATTTTGCTGGGGAGCTAGCATTTTACAAAGGCACAGCCCAATTCATACTGCTTCCCTTAGTTTTTTCATCCTACTTGTCTTAGTTATTTTTCTTAATGCTAAAATGAAGTACTCAGTCCTCAAAGTTAGAAGGAGAAAAGGTCTATTGTAGCTCACAGTTTGTATAAGTTTCAGTTCATGGCTGGCTAACTCCAAGGCAGAGTGGCATGACAGAGGAGCATCACAGAAAAGAAACAATTAATGGCAGGCAGAAGGCAGTAAAGTAGCAAAGTAGTAGCACAATTGACAGCAGCCCTCTTTCTGTCCCTTATATTCTATCCAGGCTACACACCCTTAGGGTGGTTAGCACTCACACCCAGGGTGGGCCATCACCTTATCCACATCCAGAATGATGCCAAGCCAATCAGTGGACTGATTTAGTAATCACATATCTTTAATCCCAGCACCACACACTTTAAATCCAGGCATCTATGAAAAGCCCCATGTATGACTGCATGAGGCTTTGGGAGGATATGTAGGTACAAACCATAATACTAGCCTTACCAGCCATTAAGTCAATAAATTACCTTTAAAAAACCAGCAGCACTGCCAAATTTATTTTGATAAGGAACAGCCTTCCTTCTTTTATTCCAGTTAAGATACTAGTTAACTGTACTTTTTTCCTCATATTTCAAGTCAGGGGTCAATTTCTCAGGGAAGTTTTTTGAGTAGATCCTATGCACCTTCACTCGGTTCTTCTAGAAATATCTCCTTCTTAACACTCATCATAGGGACACATATATGCAGAGGTATGTGTTACTGGCTACTTTTATTACTGTCATTAGACTTCATGAGGGTAAGAGACTGAGACTAATTTTGTCTTCAGTTTTATCCCTACTGTCACGTACAATGTCTGAGTCATGGTAGGTAATCAGAAAACTATTGTTTAGTTAATACCTTGGTGAAAAATATCCTATTTATTTAACAACTTTTTAAATATACTACCTCTAATCTGAGCCCCAACATTACATGTCTGTTGGTGTTCTAAGAGTTAGGGCTCATTTTTTTCTCTTTCAGGTGACATGAACTAAATCCTGTAAAGTCCTACTTGACCTATATGCCTGCTTTTTTGTTGATTTTCCTATTATTCTCAAATAGCTCTCCATATCTGGAATTTTGATTTTAATCATGATCTTAAAATATTATCTGTATATTATTCTGGTGCAGTTTTGGTAAATGTGGATTTTAAGTGTGGTTTCAGAGTTACCTAACTTATAGAATTATCAATTTTCTTTGTTCTCTAAAAGTGTATGCTCTAGATATTTGAAAAATTTATATAACTACTATGAGTGCATGAAAGGCTTTCATACTACTCAAGGATTTCAAAAACTTTCAGGATCCAGGTCAGAAAGGAAATGTAGGAGGTGAAGATGGGACAGTGAATGAGTGAAGCCATAAAGGAACAGCAAAGTGTGAACTTGGTGGATAAACTGAATGAAGCAGCAGTTTTTTGCACAACAGATTTTTAACCTTTGTCCTATAGAACGTGTGGAAGTGTTAAAGGAATTACTGTTGTCTGGTACTTGGCTTATGACGTTTGATTTCCAGATTCATTTTAGTGTTGAGAGGGGTGCATTCTCATTATAACTATCTTTGCACTGACCTGGTCAGTAAGTCTAGGGGTTGTTTTCCCAGAAGAGGTGATGGATTTTCTGTGATTCATCCACAATGTAGATCTGCTACTGGAAGATTTCACAGGTTTTTAAGAGGTGAGTCAATTAGGAATCCAGCCTGCAGTTAAGAAGTGGAAAAAAATGTTGTTAGGCCTCATTTGGCTCCATACGCACGTCAGGCGTGTTTCCCCTCCAGAGTCTGGATGTGTGCGCACAATGCAAACATAAGATACACTACTTTAAATTATGTCTCCCAAACCAGCCAGTGTTCATAACTACACAAAACATACATGCTGCCCAAAATCCTATTAATATTGACCTGAAAAATGATCCCAGGGAGTCAGGTGGTTTATGTTTTTGGCTGCCACTACATGTTTAATTTATCTGAAGTATACTTTATAATTAGAATGTCAGGAGAGTTCACAGTGATCCCAGAAATCTTGATGGACACACCAAGAGAAAACAAGGGGCAGATTTTCAGCCTCATTTTGTTATTGTCTGGCCTTCATCAGAGATTGAAGGCTACATGCTAAATCTGCAGAGAACTAGTTGGCAAAACTTCTGAGGTTACTTTAGCCTAAGGTTTGTGTTTCCCAGTACTGCACTGTGTCTCTGCTGCATGTTTAATTGTTGATGTCACCAGTAATAAGGACTTATATATCATCCATTTCAAAGTGATGGGACAGGAAAAATTAAAATACTGTAGAGCAAATATCCTCTACCCTTCCTATCAACTGAAGGACAACTGCCATTCTACAAAAGGAAATACACACATACTTTGTGTATGTGTTGTCTAGTAAGATACTCTGTGTGAAAAAGAAAGATTGTCCAAGACATATAAATCATAGCCACTTCCTCTTCAGTAAGCATTTTTTTCTCTTCAGAATTATCACTTTATAATTGGAAAAACCTTAGATTTTATAGTGTGCCTTGTATAAATGTCACTTCCAGGCTTCAGTGCTAATCCACAGGAAATATTATCCTAGTGGTCTCCAAGACCCAATATCTAAGTGTTGGCTACATGATAAACTTATGTGGAACTTTCTCAGTGAGATATAGTTCTCCAGAGGATTGAATTTTTCAAGGCTTAGTACAACCCAATCCTTTAAAATAAGATTTAAACTTCCTTTGTCAGGTTCTTTTAAGAGCTTTATATTTTTTTTTTCTATTTGCTGCTTTGACCAGGTTCTAATTCCTGGTCCCATGGGACAATTTTTGACCATCTCAACAATTTCATGTCTTGTTTCCAAGGGCTGGAGCAGTTTTCACAATTAATTAAAGGTTTTTTTTTTTTGTCTCTTTCCCACAAAAGAGCTTTAGGGAAATAATTTGAGATAGAAAATGCAGCATGTTATTACTGTTACCTAAAATAAGACTTTCTTGCTAAAACACGGATAAAATTATAGATTTTTAAAAACCACTTTTTCTATCTTATAGTCAGTTCTCCTGAACAGGTAAGGAATCACAGAATATCAGGTATTGGAAAGAAAGAATAACCTACCAAATCAAATTTTCCTACGAACATGGCTAAAATATAATCTTGATGAGAACAAATGATCCAGAGATTACTAAGAGATCTAGCAAGGGGTTATAAATAATTATTAAGTAATAATAGACTAAAAAAAACCCAGGATTTTGTGTCTGGTAGATAAGCAACACCAGTTTAGGCTCTGCAGATGAGGTGAAGTGAAATGAAAATAGCCCTCAAATTGCTTATAACTGAGAGAATAATAAGACATAGTGACTCATGATTTAGCTGGAAAAACTTGCATACTACTTTCATAGGATGCCTAATACCTCTGTAAATCAAGCACCAGAAGTTGTTTTCCTTAAAATAACATCTCAGGTGCATCACACTGTGGCCCTGAGATTAGATGACCAGCCTGAGATTCCAGTGGAAGTTTCTGTGATAAAATAAATATTTCATCTGTGCTGTCACATACAATAACCAATAGCCAAATGATGTTGAATGTTTGAAATGTGGATAATGTGACCTTAGATCTCAATTTAAAATTTTGATTGTAACACATTTAGATTACTTAAATAGATTACAGTCTGAATCTCCACCCTCTTTGTGCTTGGTGCAGACAGGAGATCCTCTCTCAGAAGGCCCACAAACTACTGTCATGAGCTTGTGGGTCCTCTGTGCATGTGCCCTGCACTGACTGAGGTCCTAGAGCAGGTGCTCCACGAGCTGCTGGAACTGTGGTTTGGGCTTTACTTGCACCCTGACCTCCTACAGATCACAGACACAGGCAGTCTATGATCACCATCAGTGCAGCTCGAGTTTAGCTCCTGTCCATGTTCTGAACTGCCTGGAGACACAGAAACAGGTGGTCCACAAACTCTTAACCCTGCAGTTGTGTTTGGGTTTTGCCTTTACCCTGAACTGCCTGAGGACACAGGACCACTGGTTGAGGATTGCACCACCAGTTCAACCTGATTTTGGGTCATACACATGCCCTGAACTGCAAAGGGACACTGGATCAGATGATCTCCCATCAGCTGACATCACAGTTCACATCTGACCCCTGAGAGAACTAGATATACTTCACCATTTTCCAGAAAATCCCACACTAAGCAGTGCATCTCAGTGGACCCTGAGGGGCAAGCCCAACCACCCGGAAAACTAGCGACACTAGTGACCTTTGCTGAGCTGCCAGGGAAGAGGGAGACTGAATGTTCTGTGTCTAGAACCAAGCATGACAAGACGAAAGACTAAAACAATCTCAGAACTCCACCCACTCAGAACAAGTCCAAGAGACATTGACATAGGAGAACTTAGTAAACACATACCTGAAATTGCTGAAATGATTGCAAGGCAGATAAAGGAACAACTCCATCAGGCCATAGAATAGATCTATCAGAAATAATCTCTCTGGCAAAAAATGAAATGACAATAATAATGAAAGAACTGCTCAACACATCTAAAGAAGAAATATATATATATAAAAGATAAGCATAGGCAACAGACAGAAACCTTAAATGAAAAATATAAGAATGAATTAGAACGTATGAGCGAGATTCAAAGAGACATCCAGGAAATCAAAACTTCCACTGAAAGCTGCCAAAACTGCTTAAATGAAGCTGAAGATACAATTTCAGATTTTGAAGACAGCACGGCAACCAGCAATCATGAAAGAAAGGATCTCTTGAAATCAACAAGGATCCAGGAAAAATCAATTCAACAACTGCAAGATGAGGCAAAGAGGAATAATGTGCGACTAATAAGAGTCAATGAGCAGTAGGAGGCAAATGATATAAAAAGAATATTTGTAGAAACAATAGCAGAAAATTTCCCAAGCATGCAAACAGAACCTGATATACAGGTAAACGAGGCATATAGAACTCCAACTAGCCATAAACAAAATAAAACTACACCCAGACATATAATAGTAAAGTTCGCAGATCTCCAGGAAAAGAACAGAATATTAAAAGCTGCTAGAGAAAAAACCCAGATTACCTATAAAGGAAAGCCCATCAGAATCATGGCAGACTTTTCAACACAAACCATCCAACTGAGAAGAGCTTGAAGCAAAGTATTACAGGTCCTGAGATAAAACAACTTCCAACCAAGACTGATGTACCCTGCCAAACTATCCTTCAAATTCAGTGGAGAAATAAAATATTTCCATGACAAAGAATAACTGAAGAACTTCATGAGTGCCAAACCATCATTGCAAAGAGTACTAAAAGATATTCTAGGGGCTGGGGGTATAGCTCAGTGGCATAAGCGCTTGCCTGGCAAGTGCAAGGTCCTGAGTTCGATCCCCGGTACCGGAAAAAAAAATAAAAATAAAAAAAATAAAATAAAAGATATTCTAGACAGAGAAAAAAATAACCACAATTTCAAGAACAACAATAGAAAGGAACCCTCAAGCAGAGCAAGCAAATAAACAGGTAGAAAAAGTAGGAAACCAACAGCAAGTAACTAATATGACAATGATAATTCAACATGTATCGGTTATAACCATGAATGTAAATGGTCTCAATTTACCAATCAAAAGAAACAGACTGGCAGAGTAGATTAAGAAACAAAATCCCACAATATTCTGTATAGAGGAAACACATTTTACTCAAAAGGAAATTCATAGACTGAAAGTCAAAGGATGGAACACAATCCTCCATGTGACAGGGACCCCCAAAAAGGCAGGTGTAGTTATTATGTTTGCAGACAACATAAACTTCAAACTGAGAACAATCAAAAGAGATAAAGAAGGTCACTACATACTGGTTGGGGAAAACTGCAAGAGGATGAGATAACAATTCTAAATATGTATGCACCAAATATCAGAGGACCAAACTACATAAGACAAATCTTAACAGACATGAAAATAACACTATTGTAATAGGGGACCTAAACACCCCTTTGACACAAAGAGATAGGTCAACTGGACAAAAAATCAGCAAAGAAATAACAGACCTAAAGCAACACTGTGAACAAATGGACTTGGTAGATGTATACGGAGTGTTCCATCCCATAACATCAGAATACACATTTTTCTCAGCTGCATATGGGAATTTCTCTAAAACAGACCATATTCTAGCCCATAGAGCATACCTACCTAAATGCAAAAGCATTGAAATTATCACATCCAGATTATCTGACTATAGTGCAATAAATTGGAAATTAATGACAAAAGGAACTCCAAAAACTCCATAAATACTTGGAAATTAAACAACAACCTGCTGAACAATCAACAGGTCACAGAAGAAATTAAAGAACAAATTAAAAACTACCTACAAACAAATGAAAATGTAGATATAATTTACCAGAATCTGTGGGATGCAATAAAAGCAGTCCTCAGAGGGAAATTTATAGTGGTGAATGCACACATAAGGAAAACAGAAAGAGAACAAATAAATAACCTAATGCTGCACCTCAAACTTTTGGAAAAAGAAGAACAAATCAAGCCCAAAGCCTAAAGAAGGGAGGAGATTATAAAGATCAGGGAAGAAATTAATGCAATTGAGATGAAGAAAACACTATAAAAATAAATGAATCAAATAGTTGGTTCTTTTGAAAGAATAAATAAAATTGATAAAACCCTAGCCAACCTTATCAAAAAAAGAAAGAACTCAAATTCATGCAATAAGAAATGAAAAAGATGAAATCACTACAGATTCTATAGAAGTTCAGAAGGTCATTAATACCTACTTTGAAAGATCTTTACTCTCATAGGATAGAAAACTCAGAAGAAATGGACTAGATACGTCGAATTACCGAGGTGGAGTCAAGAAGATATGAAAATCTTGAACAACCCAATATCAATTAATGAGATTGAACATATGATTAAAAACTTACTGACAAAGAAAAGCCCAGGCTCTGATAGATTAGCAGCAGAATTCTATAAAAATTTCAGAGAAGATTTAATGTCAACACTCCTGAAATTCTTCAATGAAATTGAAAAGGAAACAATTCTCCCTAACTCATTTCTGGAAGCAAGGATTATACTGATATGAAAACCAGAGAAAGACCCAACCAAGAAAGAGAATACAGGCCAATCTCCCTAATGAATATAGATGCAAAGATACTCAATAAAATACTAGCAAATAAAGTGCAGTAAATTATCAAGAGAATCATACACCATGACCAAAGTCGGATTCATTCCAGGAATGCAGGGATGATTCAATATTCACAAATCAATTAATGTAATACACCATATCAAAAGAGCCAAAGACAAAAACCATATGATCATCTCAATAGATGCAGAAAAAGCTTTTGACAAAGTCCAACATGCATTCATGATAAAAACTCAACAGAAAATAGGAATAGATGGTCTTTACCTCAACCTGATCAGAGCCATCTATGACAAACCAACAGCCTACATCA
Source organism: Dinomys branickii (assembly GCA_004027595.1). NCBI lineage: Eukaryota > Metazoa > Chordata > Mammalia > Rodentia > Dinomyidae > Dinomys > Dinomys branickii. Next base: position 3,414 of record PVLD010026507.1, on the reverse strand, counting down.
TACTAAATGGACAGAACCTGAAAGCTTTTACTTTAAAATCTGGAACAAGACAGGATGTCCACTGTCACCACTCCTGTTCAACATAGTTCTGGAAGCATTAGCCAGAGCAGGCAGACAAGAGAGAGAAATAGAAGGAATAACTATAGGAAAGGAAGAAGTACAATTATCACTATTTGCAGATGATATGATACTTTACATGGAAGACCCCAATAACTCCACCAGAAGGCTCCTTGAATTAAACAACAAATTCAGTAGTGTAGCTGGATACAAAATCAACACCCAGAAATCAGTAGTATTCCTATACACAAAGAACAAAGAGGCTGAGAGAAATTAAGGAAACCATACCTTTCACGATAGCACCCAAGAAACTGAAATATTTAGGAATCAATGTAACGAAAGAAGTAAGAGATCTATTCAATGAAAACTACAGTACTCTGAAAAAAGAGATTAAAGAGGATTTCAATAAATGGAAAAACATTCCTTGCTTATGGATAGAAAGAACCAACATTGTGAAAATGGCCATACTACCAAAATTGCTGTACAGATTTAATGCAATTCCCATTAAGCTACTAATAGCATACCTCACAGATCTAGAGAAAACATGCCTTAAATTCATGTGGAACTTTGAAGATATCAATACGTAATACACCAACCATTGATAATATCCTATTACTTTGTCTGTAACTCTATATTGCTTGTATTGTTCTTATGCTATTTTGTAAGTGGATGACTGTTAATATGTATTCCTTCTTTTATTTTTAAAACAAAAAAATAAATTACTTAAATTGACAAATGTGTTTGTGAGAAGGACCACATCTTTGATTGTGAAAGCTTTCCAGGAAACAGCTTGTTCTTTAGGGAAAAACCAAATACAGGCAAACAAATTCACAGCCCACACTAATGTTGCTGCTAGGCACAATTCATTAGTCTCGCACTTGGAATAACATCTAGCAAACCTGTGACTCAGGTTTTTTAATCTATAAGATAGAGATTAAAAAAACAATTTCTTAAAGAGGTGCTATGAGTGGAATTGTTATATATAATGTACATAGAACTGTGTCTGGAACAATTTTGATACTCTATAAAAACCCATTTCTCATTAAGAGTGAAATGTCCATAAAAATGGACTAGCAAAAATTAAAAACAATCACAGGTTGCAGCAATATTATGGGAGAACTGAAGTTCTCACACGCTGGCAGATGAATTAATGCTTCCATATTGAAAAGCAGCTTTGTAGAGTGTAGCAAAGTTAACTGCATAGTTCATAATTACTCTCTTTCAGATCTGTAATCTAGAGCAGCTCTCACACATGGATACTAAAGGCTGTTGGGAGGTTGTTAGTAACATTGAAAGCTTGTAGATCACTCAAAGGTGAGCAAGGAATGTTTTTCCATTTTTTGAAATCTTCTTCCATCTCTTTTTTCAGAGTAGTGTAATTTTCACTGCATAGATCCTTTACTTCTTTTGTTAGATTAATTCCTATGTATATGCTATCATGAAAGTTGTGGTTTCCCTTCCGTCTCTCTCAATGTGTGTATTATTTGTGTATAGGAATGGCATTGATTTTTGAGTGCTGACTTTGTATCCAGCTGTGCTACTGAATTTGTTGAATAATTCTAGGAGTCTTTTGGTGTTTTGGGGGTCTTCTATGTAGAGTATCTTGTCATCTGTGAAAAATAATTTCAGTTCTTCCTTTCCTATCTTTATTCCTTTTATTTCTCTCTCTTGTCTAATTGCTCTTGGAAGGATCTCCAGAACTGTGTTGAATAGGAGTGGCGACAGTGAACATCTTTGGCTTGTTCCTGATTTTAAAGTCAAATTGACATTCAGTTTGACTTTAGTAAGATGTTGGCTGCTGGTTTGTCATAGATGGCTTTCATCAGATTGAGGTAAAGTCCATCTATGTCAGTTTTCTGTAAGCTTTTTATCATGAATGAGTGTTGAACTTCATCGAAAGCTTTTTCTGAATTGACTGAGATGATCATGTGATTCTTGTCTTTAGCTCTGTTGATATGGTGTATTACATTGACTGATTTCTCTATATTGAACCATCCCTGACTTTCTGGGATGCATCCCACTTGGCCTTTGTGTATTATCTTCTTGATGATTTGCTGTATTCTGTTAACTAGTATTTTATTGAGAACTTTTGCATCTATGATCATTAGGGAGATTGACCTCTAGTTCTCTTTTTGGTTAGTTCTTTTCCTGGTTTTGGTATCAGCATAATACTTGCATCCAGGAATGAGTTTGGGAGAATCAGTTCCCTTTGCATTTCTTTAAAGAGTTTGAGAAGAATTGGCATTAAATCTTTTCCAACCTTCTTATAGAATTCAGCTGTGAATCCATCAAGATCTGGGCTTTTTTTGTTAGTAAGTTTTTATTACATTTTTAATTTCATTTGCTGATATTGGGTTATTCAAGCTTCTTATGTAGCCTGTTTTAGTATTGCAATCTGTGATCCAGTTTGAGTTGAGTTTGGTGCATGGTGATAGACTGGGGTCTATTTTCACTGTTTGGCAGGTGGCAAACTAGTTTTTTTGGCACCATTTATTAAAGAGGCTATCATTCTTCCAGAGTTTGTTTGTCCCCTTTACTAAAGATTAGGTGGTTGAGTGTGGTTGTGTCTGTGTTTTACAGTCTGTTTCATTGTTCTTCTGGTCTGTTTTTTAGCCCAATCTGATTAGAGCCATCTGTGAAAAACCAACAGCCAACATCATACTAAATGGATAAAAACTGAAAGCTTTCACTTTAAAATCAAGAACAAGACAAGGATGTCTGCTGTCACCTCTCCTGTTCAACATATTTCTGGAAGCATTAGCCAGAGCAAGTAGACAAGAGAGAGAAAAGAAAGTAATAAAGATAGGAAAGGAAGGAGTAAAACTATCACTATTTGCAGATGACATGATACTTTACATGGTAGACCCCAAAAATTACACAAGAAAACTTCTTCAACTAATTAACAAATTAAGCAGTGTAGCTGGATACAAAGTCAACACTCAAAAATCAGTAGCATTCCTGTACACAAACAACAAATGGACTGAGAGAGAAATTAAGGAAACCATACCTTTCAGAATAGCATCCAAGTAAGTGAAATATTTAGGAATCAATCTAAAAAAGAAGTAAAAGATCTATTCAATGAAAACTACAGTACCCTGAAAAAAGAGATCAAAGGGGATTTTATTTTATTTTATTTTATTTTTTATTTTTTTTATTTCAGAAACTTAAAAGTACAAAAACATATTGACAAACAGACACCAATTATCATAGAAAATAGTACAATCACAACTAATCTATAGACAAGGTGATATGGTCTCAACAGTGGTTGTTGCTTTATCCATTGATATCTTCGAATTGTAGATGTATGGACCCATATACAGACATGCAAATTTAGTCAGACAGTTAATCCTCTCCACA
>PVLD010026506.1:0-22095 GCA_004027595.1 Dinomys branickii | reverse complement strand
TTGATTAAAGTTGAATACTGAGAAATACTTTCTTTTCTCTTAATACATCTATTTGTAGAATTCTAGTCTTAGCCCTCCAAATAGCAAAAAACATATTTAATGTAAATATTGATAAACAAATTTAAACAAATAAGCAAAAGTACCAAAAAAACCCCACCAAATATATAACTGTAGATCAACAGAACTGTACAGGCTAAGTAATATTTTAGTACATTATAAATGTATTTGTTTTAAACTTAATGTAATAAATCATCTTAAACATGTAATGCAAAATTTACAGACAAGGATATCCTATAAATTAACAATAGGTCTCATCCTTATAATATATTTATAAAAAAAGAGAAAAGTAATAAATTCAAACTGAATAAAATATGGAAATTTCAGTCCAAACTGAAGTACACACACTGCCTTCAAGAACTTTTGGTGTGCTAGTGATAATTAACCACATTTTAGGTAATATCTTGTAAGAAGTTAATATTACACTGACCATATCCTCTAACTATATTGTGGTCACCATACACATCAGTAACAAAAATCAAATAATATAGAAATACATGGACATGAAAATGTTAAAAGTTCATTAAAGTGAAAATATCTTAGGAAATTATTTAAAGCTCAATTGATAGCTCTTACTCTTTGAAACCTACAGAACAGCAGCTAAAAGTTACATAACAATTTGTTATACTACGTATTTTTTTTTTTTTTTTCCGGTACCAGGGATCGAACTCAGGACCTTGCGCTTGCCAGGCAAGCACTTATGCCACTGAGCTATACCCCCAGCCCCCTATACTACGTATTTTGATTAATTACTACAAATTTATGATTAAAAAGGTTTATAATTGCTAAAATGCTAAGTACCCCATATTTATCTTTCAACTTTTACACTGTTTGGGAACATTATATCATAAGTTACTAAATGTTAATGAGTTTCAACAAGATAAACTGTTCTCACATCGGATGTGTCCCAGTGGACAGATTTGTTTTGCCAGTATTTCGCGATGACTTTCTGGCTATTTATTTTGGCAACTGATTGCTACAATGAAGCTATGTGGTCCCTGAAGCAATGTTGATAATTATTTGAAAGTAAAAAGAGCATTTTATTTTTTTCACAGCATTTTCAATCTATTCTTTTTCTCTGCTGCAAAGCATGACATAGATAACTTGGAAGTTAATGGAAAATCCCCAAAACTATCAAACATCCTAAGATTCTGAAAATCAGACAGTTTGTAACTGGCCACAAAATTCTATGTTGTATGAGCACTGACATGATGTTGAGTCCATTTTCCTCATCAGTCTATGATTTCCTGTTGGTGTGGATTAAATATCTACTAACACCCGCATCGCACGTGCTCCAGAAAGCAGTAACTTCAAATTGTCTATCATTGTTTGTTAGTGTCTATGTAGAAAGTTAAAGTGAATCACTCTAAAAGTTCTGAACATATAGCTTATACTGTGGTTGGAATGTTCATGATGTGTATCTTAATGTTTTTGAGCCACACTATCAATAATTTGCAGTGTTACATGATTTTCTCTGACTGCATAAAAATGTACAAATATAACTTATCTTTTGGCACTCAAACTTTTCAAAACTATACTTCTCATTATTTTTAATAAGAAAAACCCCTTTTCTGTACCAAAATTTCTTACTTTTGCATATTTTGCTGCTGTGTCCTGCATACATTATGTGGGAAAAGTTCTTCAGATACAGCGCTGCCGGAGCAGATGAAACAGCAAACATGCAGTAGTCTGTTTTCTTTCTCTCATGTCTTTTGAGTCTCCAGTCAAGTGTTAACCTGGAGACCTGGTTTATATAAAGGAGACTTGGTTAATACAGTAAGGTTTTATGTATTGTTTTGATTTTTCTATCTCCAATATTTACTATATTCTTGAGGCATGATTTTCAATGAAAATCTTTAAATATAAATAAACAGAATAAAAATATAAATAAATAAAATGAATGAATAACATTGACCACAGTAATGTATCTAGGATCTTTACCACTTTAAATTGAAGCATCATGTGATCAAAAGACAGCAGTTTAAAAATATATCTGAGAATTGTTTTAAAAAGACCATTTTCCTTAATTTTCCATTTAAAAAGAGACTTCTCATTTGAACTACATACCATTTTTTGTTTGCTATTTGGCTACTTTAACTACTGATAGTCATGATTGTTTAATGTATACAGTAAGTGAGAGATAGCACAGCTACAACAAAACATATTATTCAATAAATGGCCCGTTGAGTTTATGCTTCACAATTATGTTTTTTTTTTAGAAAACAAACTGTTATGTGTTAATTGTGCAACAAGTAGACAAAATGAAAAGTAGTGTCACCTGAGTAAAAGGTGGGAAGAAAAGAATCATCCTGAAGAGAAAAGAAAGTCATTTATTAATCTCAGTTCAAATTATTCAAAAGCAAGTTTTGTAACAACGTTACAGAAAATGGTAAGAGTTCTGTTTGGACATTTTCAATCTGCTGTATGCAGACAAAAAAATTATGGTTTGAAAAAACTAGTAAAGGATTCATTTCCGTTTTTAGTTTTATTTTTTGTTTTTTTTTTATTTTTTAATTTTAAAAAAATTTTAAAAACTGACAAAACAACAATGAAGACAAAATCAAAGCAACACAAAACAACAAAAATGATACCTGACCTCGAGACAAAATGACAGGAATTTACAATGGTTGCTATATTACATTCTGTTATATTGAACGAAGTGTCTCAGTCCAATGGACATAAGAATATAAGATTGATCAGACAATCAAAGACAGTAACAAGTTTTTAAAAATAAAAATAATTAAAATAAAACATTGGAAATGATGCAGAACCTCACCATACAAAATGGTAGGAGCCCAAAAATGGTTTTTATACTGCATATTGTTTTCAGATCAGTCACTCTAATTACCAAATTCAAGCATGTTAAATTGTTCAAGGAAAAAGAAAATTTTAAGCATTGATTGTTCTTCTCAATACTTGCATGCCTGTATCTGGTTATATGTGCAACCCTTTTGAAGATGACATTTTGTAATATAACAATCATTGTTAATATCCTATCAACATGTTTTGAAATTCTATCTCATTTTTACTGTTCTCTATGCTGTTATGTCTATTTATGTATTTGTTTTTGTTATGTTTTTTTAATGAAAAAAATATATGTATGTGTAAGGAGAGCTGGAATAAGTTTATCGCTGATGTCTGTAGAACTGCCTTCTTTGTGATGTTTTCATATGAATTGTAGATCACACTGCAGAAATTATGTGAGTGCTTTTTAATTTTAGTAACTAGCAATTGTAAGTGTTAACATCTGGACTCTACAGAGTGTTAGGAGTACACTACCTCTAACAATTCAGTAGGCTCTTTTGTTTAGAAATGTAGAAAATATACAGATAGATTTACGGAAATGAGAAGGAGATCTAGGGTCCTGGGGAAAGGAGGCCACTGAGAGGAAGCATAGTAAATACCACGTAATTGCAGTGCTTGTGCCCAGTTCCCCAAGAGAATTTCCTTGTTACATGTCATGAATATACACCACTACAAATAGTAAAGCACAAATAATGCGTGAGACAGTTACTTAATACCATTGTTTATTTTCCCATAAAATTAAGATTGTGGAACTTGGTACTGCTCAATTGCTCTAGATCATTCTTGCTGATTGGAGAGACACAGCCTGAAAAGTAATAAAAGAGAAGATAAATGAAAGAGTGAAGAGAGAAAAAGTAGAAGGAAAAGAGAAAAAGGACACAGAAAATGTCAAAAATGCATTTAATATCTGTGCAAAAGTAAACTCCTTTGAAGAGGGGATCACTAGTTTGCAAGTCAGGAAACACATGCTTAGAGCCCAGCCATTTTCTCTATCAGCCATGTTTCCATTAGTTTCCGTCCCTCCACTTCAATGTGGCATCATTAGTCTTTCTTCCTCTGGAGACTGGCTTCTCTGCTCAACTTTGGCTTAAATGAAGCTTACAACGGTCGAGAGTGGCAAGTGCAGTGTAAGGAAACTTTTGCCTTCAGGCTCAGTACCCGGCAGTGATTTGTCTTTGCACTCACAGGAAAAATATTTATGTTAGTAACTAAAGTTGGTTTGGACCGGGTCAAATGTTTAACCAGCTTTCTGTGAGCAAAAAGAATCAAAAGTTATTCTAACACTCTATTTAAACTTAATACTCCAAGAGAAAAGTATGTGCTGGAGTGAAAGAATTTTTCAATAGTGGGAGCTTAAATCTCTTAAATTCTTTAGAGTGAATATATATATATATATATATATATATATATAATTTTAGTTTCAAAACAGACACAAAAAAGCTTTTCACAATATTAATAAAATTGAAAATAACAAAATAATTTTAGAGATGCCCATTAATTTCTCTTATTATGTTAAGAATTTACTTCTTTTAATATCATATTCTACAATTTAGTAGGCATAAGTTTAATTTGAGACCTGCATTTTTATTTCCTAGCCTTCTTTAGTTCTAATTGGCAGATATAGCACGGAATTATTTCTGCTGTCATCACCATGATATTTACAGAACACATTAGATTCATAATTTGCCAATAAAAGTGCAAAAATAAGTGTAAAATAAATATATAAATATACATAGTATATAAACTATTAAAGTACACTTGGACAAATCTCAGATTTTTGTTTTAGAAACTATTACATAAACTTTGATATAAATTGCTAAAATAATGATCTGGAATAAATGGCATGGTCTAAGATGTCAGTTGTTTTAAGTATCTAAATTGAAATAAAAACTATATCAAATGATTACATTATTTATTAAATTATTTTTAGTATAAAAGAATATGCTTAATTGGGGAACAGACACTCCATTTCTACATATTTCAAAACATGTAGGCAGCCTTAATCGTTACAGTAGAGTAACCATTTTCAATTTATATTGACTGAATAATAAAATTAAAGTTTAAAATTAAAATATAAAAATCAAAGTAAATCTGTAATATATCTCACCAACAGGAAATAAGTTACATTTAACATTTAGGTATTCATTGATATTCTATTTAACTTGGCTTGCCTTTACTTATGCATTTAATTCAATGTGTTTTATTTACTGCCTTACTGTCCTATCATTCATATTTATTAAAAAATAGCAAATGGGAATTTTCAGAACAATAGTTCCTTAAAATGGGATTGTATCAATACAACTAATTCACAATAGCAAGTGAATCTCCCTTGGATTTAACATGTATTCATGTCAAAACATGAATTAAAGATACTTGGTTGCCTTCCTGAGGAAGCAATAAGCTCAAGGGAATGACTTTCTTTATGAGCAAATGTTTGAAAATTTATAATTCATTATTGAAAATTAAAGACTGAAGAGATTCATTAGGAACATTAATTACATACACAATTAGCTATTGTCTTAGAATTCTTTAAAATGGTGTCACTAAATTATTTTAATGAATTGTGGTATTATAATTTCTAAACACAATAAATTAGCATTGTCATTTATTGGATGCTGGCAGAAATTTAGGAAGCTAAAAAATATCTAATTTATTGAAGAATCATTTGTCTTAATTATTTTTAATTTTAAAGTGGATATTATAGTTTTGAAGTGCTAAGAGGAAGAGACATATGACACCAAATGAAACGATAAATGCTGATATTCAGAACTATTTGGAATAATACCTTCAAGATGTTTGAATAATTACTGAGGTGAACATGTGATCTAAATTTTAAAATATATTTATAAATTTTCTTGTTGGTCAAACGATCTTACCCCCAAAATAATAACATTGATTTTAAACAGAATATTTTTCTGCTGATAGCATTCGCCTAGGAGAAATGAAAACTGACTACTGTATCTCATCATAAATTGTTTATCAACACACTAGGGTGGGTACATGGTATTTACTGTTCAGTAAACACTGGGACACTTTTAAGTTTCTGTCAATGTATGGTGAATTCATTTTGTTTTAGCTGTAGTTGCAATCTTAATAATTGCAGAACTAATTACCACAAACCACCCTTAACACTCGTAGAAATTTCCTCTGAAAGTGCAAGTCAGCATGTTTGCCTTCTGCATGAGTTTCTTTTATCTTTATGGGACTGGCATCCTATGTATTATTTGTAACAAATTTTGTCTTATGTTAACAGAATTTCCATTTTAGTACCTGTAATTATTTTCTTGTTTCTTCTGAGATGCGAGATGAATGATGTCACTATTCTGAAATCTCATCATTGCAGTAACTTCTCATTAGTGAAACAACAAAAATAATTGACTATAAAGAGACATACTGGCCAGCTGCGCTTGTTCTCGTACTCTGGAAGTGTAAAGGGCTCGAGGGTCTCCTTGCAGCAGAAGGAAAGCCTCTGACTCGGACCATGCTTCTTTTTTGATAAATTTTATTCCTACATCTGAGTCTCCATCCTCAAAATCTTAGCATTTCATATCGGAACTACAAAATGAAAAGTGTGTAAATCTGAAAAAAAGAAAAAGGACACAATCTCATTCTGGACAAATATTTACCTTAAATTCTCCTCCTGGACTTGCTAAAGACAGTGTTTTAGTGAGATTTCTATCAATAAAACAACTGAGAAACTGACCTAATATAGAGAAAAAGATTATTCTGACTTGCAGTTCTAGGGGTGTTATTTCATAAGGGAAAAGCATTGCTTTGGTTTCATGGTGGCCCACCATGACAGGGGCATGTGACACGCAGCAGCCCTCCCCAGCGCCAGGAACTAAGGATGGTGCTGCAGATGGGACAGGGGCCCTGCTGTCCACTTCAAGAGCGTGTCTCCTGTCACCCAGAGTCTGCGCAGTGGACACCTGCTCCTGAAGCATCTGCCACCTCCCAAACTGGGATTCAAACCTGTAACACGCGGGCTTTTGGGGAACACTCAAGATCCACCCTCACACACAAGTTCTGAGAGATTTTAGCAGAAAATAAAATAAATGAACAAAAGACAGCTCAAATGCTCAACCTTCGAGATGCTAAGGAAGAAGAAAGGTGACATTGTTTAAAAAGCCAGATGCAGACAGATCCGCAGGATTGTCTCGCTGTGCTCTGCCTTCATCCTCTGCTCTTTCTGGCAACCGGAAGGAAGTAAAGAGGCTGCAGAAGAGTTTCCTAACACAAACGCCGCATCACTGAAAGTGTGACTTTAATTTATCAGTTATAACCAACTTTGAATGTGCATTTTAAGCAAATTTATTTTAAAAATTCCAACCCAAATTACAATTTGTGATATAATTGGTAGTTTTGTGAGAATAACCATAGTTATCTGATAAGCTTTCACTTGCTATGTTGGTAATGTAAGGGTATTTTGTTAATGTTATAAATTATTAATGATTACTGAAATCTTTTGACCAGCGGTGAACATAACTTTTCCCTCAGCACGAGGCACCAGATACAAATACCATGAGTACTGCAGTGTGTGAGTTTATCATGGCTTTGACATCACCAGGCAAGAGGAATTTGTGAGCTCCACTGAGATCTCACAGAACGACAATGGTACTGCACATATAGTCAACCTATCATTAAAATATCACTCTGTGTGACATGACTACATTTAAATTTTCATCAAAACACTTATCATAAGATTAAACAAATGATTATATTTATTCATTTAACATTTTTTGACACTTTCTAGGCTTCCTTATGAAAATACTTTGTAGAAGAATGACTTTTTGCCATACACTGAATGTCTTTATTTTCTCAAATAGATTATGTTGTCTAAACATAGACATTATTATGTAATGTTACAGCAGTGGTTAATATATATTTAAGATATAAAAAGTAATCAATTATGTTCTACTTGTAATGAAAACTTGCTACTCAAAAACAAATAATTTCCCTCCATATAAATTAAGCAATTGTCTTCAAGTTACTCCTCATATTCATTTATCAAGTACTCTCTTAATTTGCCTAAGCAGTTCATTTTTGTTTGTTACCTTTATTAATCCTGCTGGATCAAGCAACAGATTTCTACACCCTCTAAAGAATGGAATTTTTGTTTTAATTATCTATTATTGTGGAGCTGAAATCTAATGGATTTTGTAATCTATTATCTCGTGATTCAGTTCTATCTGGCTGTACATGGTCATTCTAGAACAGGTAGAGTTACAACTGGTACATTTCTTTTAATTTAGTTACCTCACACTTGTCCATATTGTCCCTCACCCTGAATTTAACTAGTCATTTATCTAACCTGTCAAGAACATGACAAATGCCCCCAGAGTATGCCATGATTGAATGTGAAATATTTGCACTGAGAAGAATCCCTGAGGCAATGTTAAGAGAGACACGAGAAAACTGTGACCCTTAAATTCAAGTGCAGTTGGTTTTCCCATTAATCCGGCAGAGTTAAGGTAAAGGAGCCACATAATGCCTTTATACACACAGAGACACACACAGGCTATGCCAGTAGGTGGAGGATCTAGTATTGTGTATCAGATCAAAAATAACTCGGGAGAGAAACTGCAAATTTCACACTGCACACATACGTTATAGAATGTAGATTTCTATTTTTAAAATATTGAACTACATTTCAGTATATTGAAAATAAAATTAAAGGAATCATTCTCGTAATATATGTATTTTAAGTGTTACTGCTTTTTAAAGTAATATATATTTGTACAAATATTATTGTATCATTTTGTATGCTTTTTCCTTTTAACTCAATTTTTTTTCATGTTAAAATTGTTTAATTTTGGTCAAAAGTTTTGCCTCATAGTTGTTACTTTTTTTTACATTTATCAATTTCATTTTTTTAAATTTTAAATGTAAAAGAACAAAAACACTAACATACACACAGTAGCACAAGAACAGTAGAAAAACCGAACTACAGGTGGCAGGGGATCGACAGTGGTTGTTGTATTACAGGTTCGTAGCTTCAAAGTGTATGCTCAGGACAATACAAATAGATATACAAGGTTGATCAAATGACTAATCACCTATTGTTTCCCACATCAATATGACATGAGACAACTGTGCAACCATGTCAGCCATCCTGCACATACATACACACCTACTCAGCTATCCTCCTCTTCCTCCTCTCCTTCCCTTCATCCCGATTGCTCTCTACCCTTGAGCAGTCTCCCTTCACACCTCCCAATCTATATTCTTACCTCCAGGTTCCTACACTAATGATACTATACGCTGTTTGCACATGCACATCTGGTTTACCTCACTTATGAGTATGGTCTCTAATTGTGACCATTTGCCTATAAAAGCCCCTAGATTATCTTTCTTCACAGCTGAATAATATTTCATTGTGTAAAAATGCCACAGTTTTTTAATACAGTCCTCTGTGGATGGACATTTGGGTTGTTTCCACAATTTAGCTACTACAAATTGTGCTGCTATAAACATGGGTGCACACATATCACAGTGATATGCTGTTTTCAGATCGTCTGGGAAAATACCCAGAAGAATAGCTGGGTTGAGTGGGACCTCTAGACCTAGTTTGCTGAGGAATCTCCAAACTGATCTCCACAGTGGTTTCACCAGTCTGCATTCCCACCAGCAGTGCAGCAGAGTTCCTATTTCTCCACAGCCTCACCAGCATTTGTTATTGGACGATTTCTTGATGCTGGCCAATCTTACTGGGGTGAGATGAAATCTCAATGTTGTTTTTATTTGCATTTCTCGAATGAATAAAGATGTAGAACATTTTCTCATATATTTACTTGCCATTTGTATTTCTTTATCTGAGAAGTGTGTATTCATCTCAGATGCTCATTTCTGGATTGGGTCTTTGAATTTGGACAGGTACATGTTTTATAATTCTTTGTATGTTCTACATAGAAGGGCTTTGTCCAAGGGACAGCCAGTTAGGATTTTTTCCCAATCTGTAGGTTTTCTTTTTACTCTGCTGGTGATTTCTTTAGATGTGCAAAAACATTTCAGTAATGTGAGGTCCCAGTTAATGATTCTCTGAAGTGTTTCCCTTGTGGTTTGATTTTTTTTCATGAACTCTCTGCCTACTCCTATGTCTTCAAGATTTTTACCTAGCTTCTCTTCCAATAGATTCAGTGTTTCTGTTTTAATATTGAGATCTGTGATCCATTTTGACTTGAGTTTGGTGCATGGTGATACACTGGGGTCTATTTTCAGTCTTCGGCAAGTGACAAGCCAGTTTTTCCAGCACCATTTATTGAAGAGGCCTTCTTTCTTCCAGTGTTAACTCAATTTTTTATTGATTTCTAGTTCTATTAATCTGTAATTTGCAGATTTACATACAAGAAGATGCACAATGTGGTGGTTTGATAAACGTACATTTTGAAATCATTACCACCATCATTAACTTTCAATTCAGTGTATTTTTCAATACGTTACTTGTATTTTCACTTAGAGATTTAGTTTCTTTCCTCTATTCATAAGAATTGGTTTCTTATTGTTTATAGTTGTCTCTCCTGTACATTAAATGAGGTATGGGAAACATGTAAAATTAAAACCAATATGTGAATATAATAGAATATTTTGCATAATTACTTTTGAAGGAAAACATACACTATGTAAAATTATATTATACGTGGTGTTTTTGTGTTAATAGTAAATAGAGCAAATGATGATGAGTATGGAAAAATTATTGTCTAAATATTTTGTGGTCTATGATAGAAAACAAATTAAATTATTGGATGATATAAAATTTCATTTGATTCTGATGTTAAATTATGGCACTCAAGAAATTGACATATTCTAAATCATATTCAAAATTTAATTTCATTTGTAATTTCCTTAGAAATTGCATTGTAAGAGACACAAAATAGGCGATGAACTTTGATTACAAAATTGAAGTCAGAGAGTTTGTAATCAATATAGTTTTGTCAAATACTCTGCATAATTTTTAGCAAAGTCCACAAAGTATGTGCCTTAGCTCCTTTATTTTGAAGATAATAATTACATGATACTTATTGTTATTGTGAATGGGCAGATAATGTGCAACAAACAGTATAGGATTGATAGTTATTATTTTTAGGTCTTATCAGTTTAATTCAGTAATTGAGAAAATTTCCTAACTCAAGGTGCTAATATTGAGACACATTAAAAAGCAACGCAATTTTCAAACGCTATCTTCTAGCTTGATTAGAATATTTTCTTTTTATTTTCCTGTGAGAAATAAATGGTGTAAAAAATGTCTAACTTGCATGGAAGTTGAAATTATCATTTCTAACAGTAGGACACAGAGCCACCTTGTGGAATTTTGGGCCATAGTTTGAAACAAGTTTTCCAGTTATAAAATGGGTCCAAGTTAATAAACTACAGTACCACCACCAGTTCTTAAAGAAAATTATATATAAAAAGCTATTTTGATTATATTCTCTTACAAAGACAAGTATTATAAAGAGGGAAAATACTGAGCTCAAATATATTTTCTTCTCTATATCTGTGCAGCTCACAATCATTGGAAAAGGTGTGGGTAACATTTTGATGTCATCACCATTGCAATATAATTATTAGTCCCTTATCCCACAGAAATACTGGAACGTATGTCCTATGGGGAAGAAAAACACCAAAGAAAACTTTATACAAATGATCAAAATCTAGAAGTTGTCATCCTGAGATGTCAACACTGTGGAAGAAATGAAATAGAACATTTACAGTGTGTGGTTCTCAGTCAGTTACAAATGCCTAGTCTGGCTGGATGGTTCTCTCTTCAGAGATCTGAATCTGGGCTATGCACCTGTACTGATCAATATGGTCAGAGTGTTCCTCCCCAAGCCATTATAAAAGCTGAATGCTGTATATACATTCCTGATCCTGCCATTAGCTCTGTGGATCTTCAAGATATCAAAGGACAGGTTAGTGCCATATCAGATTCTACAATTGCCTAGACCTTCTCCTTATACTCTTTGTGAAAGGCTATGACTGAATCTTCCCAGTAAAACCTTTGTGGGTTATATTCAAAAGAGTGATGCTGATTTTATTATTTGGCTTATACTCACTTCACTGTTTCTTTGGCCTTGTCTACTCACAACTGTGGACAGAAACACATCAATTACAAGCCAGGCCTCAATATAAAATAACAAAAAGTCAAACCTAGATACTCCCCAGAGGCTGACACAGATGGTAACACCTGGTCTAATAAAGTCTAGATGGACGTCAGTCACCCCGGTAGGCAGTGAAGATCCCCAGATCGTGACCTAGCTGAAAAGCCCTTTGGTTTTTCCTTACCTGATCACTGTATGGCTTACTGCCCATTCTGTAAATATTATCCCAAGAAATCACAGGATCCCTTCTGTCAGCGCAGCTTTTGTCTTCTTTCCTTTGCCAGTACTGCCCAAAGCCAAGATAAGACCGGTGATCTTACTTCAATGGGGTGGTGAGAGGTGTTTGACTGACAGTCAGGGAAGGGGACGAGATGTCTCCTCAGATCCAACCCCAGGTCTAGGCCATCTCGTCCCCTTTGTTCCAAACATCTCTCACCATTCCATTAAAGCCAGATCACCTGTCTGCTTCCCAGTTCCAACCCCCTGTCCCCTATCCCACCCTGAAGGGACTAAAGCCGGTGGCCTCTCATTTCTCCAGTGTGATCTTCTGGTCCTTATCAACTCAGCACTCCAGTTCTCCCAAGCCGCAGAGCGGACAGCACTTACAGGTCAGAACCGGAGCCCACACCATCAACCAGACAGTCCGTCCTACCATCCTGCAGTGCCACACTTTTTGTCTCCTACCCCTGTTACTACCCATTACTCAGGTCTAGATTTGAAAAAAGTCTTCTTTCCTGTTCCCTCACACTCCTCTGCACCGCCTCTCTGCACCTTCCCTCCAGCCAGGCCCCCTTGACCTGCTCTCCTTCCGCTCTCCATCTCCCACCTCATACAGAGCACACACGTTCTCCTTCTCTGCAGCCCCTGTCACGGATCTTCCAGAAGGGCCTCTGGGTCCTTCGCTTAGCAATACTGCGGTGTGTACGTCTTCCTTCCCTTGTTCAGGACCTGTCTTTTCATACTCTTGTCACAGTTCTTACAAGGCTGCCTCCAAACCAGTGCTAATGGTCAGTTGTTGCTCTTCTCCTGCCCTTAATATAAAAGCGATCCCTAAGGTGGCCCCTTGCAGTTGGTTCTCACTCAGCCATGTCACCCAGGAAGCAGCCATGAGAAATGGTGCCCAACTCTCCTTTGCCTCTTCTTTTTTCCCTTTTCTGTAAAATAACAAAAAAGGTGTGAACACCCAACGTGTCTATCAGCAGAGGCGCCATTCTCAGCTCAACAGCGGTGCCCTCGGTAAACACGGGATGTCCTAAAGAGAGAAAAGGCAGCGCTGAGTCTTCTACACACCCAGGGATCTAAAGACAAACATTTACACAGGACACTGCAGCAATTCTGCCCACTGAGGCAGGAGACACCTGGAGAACTTTGACTACTGATGTTTACTGGGAGCTTTCTGCCTGGTGTCCCTTGCCTGCTTTCAAGCCCTATTTAAAAAACCCACTTCTCCATGTTGCACCTACACCAGCCCGGCGGCCCTGACTGGTGTCTGCCTCACGCCGTTCCTTACATCCTACAGGTTAATCAAACTTTACTCGGCTCTTTGCTGGCTCTTGGTCTCTGACTATACTTTTCTTCGATTGCTCACTATAGCGTATATGAAATCTGAAATTATTTTTTGTGCTTCACTGAGATGTAGATATTTCCCAGCCTATTCCCAGTTTAACTCTTTAGGAACATCTTCAGAGCCCTCACCTTGAAATGTTATAGTATTGTGTTCTCTTCAGTCCCACAATTCCTTTGGGAAAAAATAAAAGAGGCCAACAACGTACTGAGGCAAAGCTGTAAAATTACTTAATAGCATGAAGACAAGAAAATGTTTGCTGTCCGTTTTGGTGATGGGAGTTAGCAAACATGGATGTGCTATGATCCCCCAAATCATTTATTTATGTATTATTTAATTTTTATTCATTTATTTATTTTGATTGTTTGAGACAGCGTCTCACCATGTAGTGCAGGCTGGCATTGAACTCACTATGTAGCCCAGACTGGTTTGAACTTGCATTGATCCTCCTGCCTCAGCCTCCCAAGTGCTGGAATCATAGGTATGTGCCATCACACCAGGCTATGATCCCCAGGTATTAAAAACTTCCTAAACTTTTGACCTACTAGAGTAGAGCTCAAACTAGATCTGACTTCTATCCATAGCCCTGAATATTCTCTCCATTAGTCTAGTGTGGCATTTGTTTTGATATTTCTCACTTGATATAGAATTTCAGGACGAATATTTGGCTTTTTAAAGTGGAAATATGCTTGTCTTTATACATATTCTATTGGAATCCAGAAACTTAGCCTCATCAATGCATTCTAAAAAAAATGTATTCTTTTCCTTTTGCTTCTTTCATAGGTTATCTTGACAGAAAATTTAAAGCTCCTAATCTGGGCACTCAATGCCTTTGTTTTCAATACCTGTTCCTGTTCTTTAGATATAAGCAGTAAATTCTAAATTCTAATAGTAAGACCCTTCTTTACACATTACTGTCACACAGTGGGCATAGATTTAGCCAAGAGACACAGTTATTTTCTTAACATATTTTCTTAGCATATTTTCAGTGTGTAAGAAGAATTCAATCAAGAGCAAATCTTTGTTGTTCCATCAGATTTTTCATCAGAAATTTCAAATTTTACTTCCCTCAGTTAATTTGCCCATTTTTCCCTTAACTTATTAGTCTACACCATAAAGACCATGAATGTGGTAAGAAAATTGTCTGGGCAACACATTGCAGCAACATTTAGCAATATTTCTTCTGTTTATCATCCTGTTCATAGCGCAGCCACATAGATCCAGAAGATTTTGTGGTTTATCTGTTCAACTAATGTTTATTGAAGACCAGGTTTTGCTAGAATGGCACACATATCTCTAATACCCTGGTGCTCATACTATTATACTAGAATTCTTTTAAACATTTAAAGGTAATAGAGAATAGAGAAATGGCAAAATAAAATGGAAAGACAATAGGCAAAAATAACATCAGGGGCTAAAAACAGGTATCAAGTGGCCTTGCCAGGAGCAGTTTTTAAGTGTGTAAGCAGCAAAAGATTGGTAAGCATAAATTCGATAATAAAACTGAATACTATGCAGAGAAAGTTTATTTTAATGGATAAGTGTCATGGTAAATGAAGAAAAACAAAAAAGGATTGTGAATATTCCCTTTCTTTCATGACTATATAAACCAATGATGGGAAATTGAGCATTAAGGCAGACAGATGTGTAAGTTTTCCAGGAGTTTATAATGTAGTGGCATAGGACACAGAGTCAACACAGAAATAATTAATAACTGAGAGTCAGTAAGAATTTTGAATTAAAAAGTGAAAAATATTGTCGTGTCATTACATTTTTGTAATGTAAATATCAAATATATTTGTTATTTGATATGACATTAATAGACATCAATTGATAAGAGATATGGACAAAAATGTATTTGTGTATGTATAAATTATAGTAAAAACAACAGAATTATGCAAATAAATGAAGTGTTTACTTCCACTAAGAAGGTAAAGGTATTGTATCTAAATGAGCCTAATGGGCTTCCCATGGTATCTGTCATTCTAGATATTCAATTGATATTTAATTTGTACTGCATGTTACATGAAGTATTACTGCTTGTTTATGTTGTTACAGTTATTTGCATTTTAAATATTTTAAAATTAATAAATGAAACAATATTTTAAAAATGAATGGTGAGTAGACTCTCTAGGAAAGTTAATATTTTACAGGAGTCTGAAAAGGAAATTTAGCTTTTCTATTATGTATTCCTTCAAATGTGCTTTCTTCATAGTATATCAAAAATTTCATTTAATAATATTATAGACTGTTTTCTAAAAGAAAAGAAGTATTTCAAAATGAGTATTTTAAAAATAAATAACACATACAGAGTCTAATCTTAGGTAATTTTTAGCACATGTAAACTCAAACATTTTCTGAGAAATGGAACAGAATATATTACTAAAAGTATTTAAAATAAAACATGTGACAATATGAACCATTTCCAAATTAACTGATGGGTATGACTCACATCCCAATATCTATAATGATAATGATTGTTTTTCAGATTTAATATGTACACCGACATGCTAATATTAGTACTATTAGGAAATAAATAAATAAAATGATGAGAATTGTTTGAGATCTGTTGTAGGCCAAAAATAAATAAAGAACATTTATATGGTAACAGTTTAAGGAATTTTGAGAGCAACAGGTAAATATGACATTGGGCTTGTGCTTTGGTATGACTATATTAGATTGTCAATCAGACATTATCTCAAAGTAAACAAAAACAGTTTTGCGAAGTAAAATCTACTTTTGACATTGCTTTTTCAAATATCTGCACATAAAGCAAAAAGGTAGTTTCAGAAAAACTTTAAAAAGATTGGAGCAAATTGTACTCGTTTGTCGATTGTACTAATATTTATCACAATATATTTAAAGCACACCGAAGTATCAGAGTTTCTATGGGCTTTCTCGTTCTTCACAGAGCAACTGTGTGTGAAGATGCAACTAGGTTCAACCAGTATTACCTGAATAGTTGTGTCTTATTTATGTAACAATCTAAGTTGCAAGGAAATACCCTAATGAGGGAATATGCTGTGACAATCTGCCAGCTAAGCTACTCCAGGCAGACCAATTTCATTATTTTAAATATATGTACCCTTGTGCATGAATATGTAATTTCTATTTTATTCTTTTTTCATCAAGCTCAGGTATAGACCCATGTAAAGGTAACCCAAATGCCTCAGAATGATCTAAAATGATATTAGCTTTGCATTTATAAACTTTTCGACTTCGCATTTGTAATTGTATTTGCTGATAAGGCCCTAGGACACTTTTATCCCAAGATTAGTAAATTTTCCTTTAGCAATGCCCAGCAGTGATAGCTGTTATCTCTTCTCTTTTATTTCAATTATTAAAACATGAAAAGTTCATTTTCCGTCATGTCTGTGTGACTAATAGATGCTCAAGAACACATAGCATTTACTCCATCCTAATTTCTCAAGAACACATAGCATTTACTCCATCCTAATTTCAATAACTCCACAAATATACTAAACAGGTTTTAAACGTTTTTAAAAATTAATTTGATTTTAAATTAACAAACTTTCTGGGTATTCAGGGTATAGAAAATGATAAATATGTATGTGTCAATTTATTTTCCTCAATATCTCAACTAGTGGAACTCAGACTTTTTGACAGAGACCCACACTGAGAAACACTTTTTACATGACAGCACAGTTCACATTTATCTATACGGCCAGTAGCACTTCCCTGGAATAGAAAACCAGACTGCTATGCTCCAGTGTAACTAGTTCTGCCCAGCCAAATAATAAACACCATGAATTTGAATGATCTGAACGGACATCTATTTATTACAACATGCCATAGGTACTTTCTTAAAGAAGAATATTGATAAATGCATTCTGTTTTATTCTGTGCACTGCTTTTAGCACTTAATAAGCATAACCACCATGATTTCATCCTTCTTGTCACTTAATCCTGACTTTACACTGGAGGACTTAGTAATTTTCTTAACTGTTAGGTGTTCTTGCCTGGAAAATTAGCAGATGTGGCTTTGTAATTATGATTATGAGTATGAGTAGAAGTCGCAGTACTCATGCTGGTCTTCTGCTATACTTGGACATGCCAGGCATCCCATCTAAAGTACCTTGTTGACCTCTCTCCTTGACACTAGTGTTACCAGACTTCCAAACAGAGGCAGCATGCTTCCCGCACGTGGGGTATTCAGTTAGTCTTCAGCGAACTCGTACTATGAGTGAAAGCTCCTATGATATCTGAGATCTGATTCTTTTTTTTTTTTTTTTTTCTTTTTCAGACAGGGTCTCCCTATATAGTTCAGGCTGAACTTGAGCTCACTTTGTAGCCCAGGCTGGTCTCAAACTCACAGTGATCCTCCTGCCTCCGCCTCCCGAGTGCTGGGATTACAAGCGTGTGCCACCACACCTGGCCTGAGATCTGACTTTTTCATTAAGAAGTCTTTGCATGTATTTCCTTGATGAAAGCTTTTTCAGAGATTCTGAGCTACCACAGCTCATGACACAGTATGATTTTGACCATGAGTCATATCTGAACTTTGAGTCTTATTTTGCTTCCTGTTTTTCTATGACTGTGAGGGAAAGCAGAAAGCATTTCTATCCTCTCTGCTATTTCCATTAATTTTCTTTAGTTGTTGTTCTTGGGTAGTTTTTGGTATTGTTGTTCTGTGGGATTTTTTGTATATCCCAAGAATCATTCTAGCTTTATTGTCTGGTCAGCCTAGGGACAGCGGCTATCACCCTGTCTCCTTGCTGGGGAGTATTTTGTTTTCTGATAACCAAGCCTTTTAATATGTTTTAATGTTTATCACTATATTTGCATGCTCTAGAACTTTCTAGTCAAGGTCTGTACATGCTATGTTTTGGTTCTAAAATCTCTCCAAAAGTCTCATGTGCTTAGAGGTGGGACTTTCTGAAGGTCATTGGTTGGATCATGAGGCTCTAAGTTCATTATTTACTTAATGTAATAATGAGGTCATAATTTGGTGGCATTAATGGAAAGCAATAAAAATTGAGGATGGAGTCTAATTCAATAGAGATAGCCATAAAAGAACAACCTCAGGAAATATATCTTGCTGTTACCTTCTTTCACCCCGGATCTTTTTCTCTCTGCTTCTGGACTCCTTGAGGTGAGCACCCTCCCTCCACAAATGCTTCGACCTGGATGTGCTGCCTGAAATCTCACAGCAATGGGAACAAACCATCATGGACTGAAGCCCCTGAATCTGGAAAGAAAACAACTATTTCTTCTTCTTTATTTTTTTCTCAGATATTTTATCACAGGAGTGAAAAAAAAGACTAACAGTAGGAAAAGAGCAACTTAACTCTAGGGTCTCTCAAATTCCATAGTAGTTCTTGATGTTATTGTGTAACTTTAGTTTATAGACACTTATAGACACGTATAACTTAAAAATAGTACACAGTTAAAAGGATTTAATTATTAATTACTAATAATTTTTTAAGAAAACTTCCAGATTCAGTCGTCAACTTAGGAAAAATTTCTAAATCAGAAACAAAACCAGAAGTTTAGTTGCCACTGAAGTATACACTTTGTTTACTTACTTCTTGGCTAAGTGATAGTGAGACATGCAAATTATTCAGTGATTGAATCTATTATATATAGAAAAAGGATTATATTTCTATAAACTATATCTACTCTACATGCATCTTTAAACAGAGTAATGTTATGATTTCATTAGTTTATTATAATATTTTTATCAGAAATGGGTTTACTTTAATAACATTTATTTTAATAAAAGTAGAGGGTTATAAAAATGTTAATATTGTTATGGTTGATACATTGTGTCAACTTGGGGAGTCTAAAGGTTTGGCTGAGTGACTCAGCAGGAAGCCAGGATGCTTACTTTGTATACAGCCTGAGCCTGTGGAAGAGGAGGGCATGGAGACTGGGTGAGAGCAACACGCCCCCTGGGTGGGGGTAGTCTGTTTACAATGTAAGGGAAGGAAAGAGGTTGCTTGGCCACCATTCCTCCCTTTTGCTCTGGTTGTTTTTGCTGTGTTCTGCCGCCATAAACGTTTGCCCTCTGCCATGTGCCACTCTGACTCTGAGCCAGCCACGTACGGACTGAAACCTCCACGAATTGTATGCTAAATAAACCTTTCCTTCCTTCATTTTGGGTGTTGGGTATTTTGTCTGAGCAACAAAAGAAAAGTAACCAAAACAAATGTATATGCAACTAAATTTTATCCCTGTAAGAAATGACTTCAGTAGAAAAGATGACCTCATCATTTCAAAATTAGTAAATTAAATGATTCTAAAGAATAATGTAAAATATCATTTTTCTCAGTTTCTAGGATGCAATGTGACTTATCCATTTCAAGCTTTCTTCATGTATATTTGATATACAATATCAATTGTACATAATACCATATATTTAATGTATACATTTTGATGAATTAGGATATATGTACATATTCATGATGCCACCACCAGAATCAAATTACTAAATTAAAAAGCACCTCCAAAAATTTCCTTCATTTTATTTTGCTTGTTTTGTGTGGTTAAAAAACCTCTGAGAATCATTTCTTGTCCTTGGATTTGGGAATGTTAAATACCAGATTGCTAACAATATTGTGCAACAGATTTCTAGAATTTTTCATCCTGTATAAATTAACTTTTATGTCTATTGTGAAGAAATCCCACATTCCCTCATTCCCTGTCCACTGGTGAATACATCTCTACTATCTGCTTCTGTAAGTTTGTTATTCTACATACCTGAATCATATAAGTGAGAATATTCTGTTTTTGTCTTTTTGTAATGGCTTATTTCACCTATGACTTCTCATTTCAGCTATGTTGCTGCAAATGGTAGGATTTCCTTGCTTTAAAGACTGGACGACATTTCATTATATGTTTTCCTTATGTTTTTATTTTTAAAGATAAAGAACAAAAACGAATCAACAAAAAACCAGACATAAACAAAACAACATTCAAACAATAGAAGCAATGCAGAGTTTCAGAAAGGGTGATAGAAAATTAACAGTAGATATTGTATTCCATATTGTACATATTGTTAACTTCAAATTGGTTACTCAGTTAAACAAATATAGGTATTTAAGTTTGACCAAACAATTAAACATTAATTGTTCCTTTCAATAAAGCAATAGAAGATGGTACCCTGTGTGTGTGCATATATATATTTTTTCCCTTCTTTTTTTTTCTTCTTTCCCTCATTCCAGTTGTTCCCTCCTTTTGAACATTTTCTTTCCCTTTCACAATATCTATTATATCTTTCAGATTTTATTTACTCCTTCAGGTTCCTACACTAGTGAGACAATATGGTATTTATGGTATGGACTCTAGTTCACCCATTTACCTATGAAAACCTCAAGTTTATCTTTCTTTATAACTGAGTAATATTCCATTATGTAAAACTGCACATCTTTTTTATCCATCAGTGCTTGGGCATTTGGATTGCTTCCACTATTTAGCTATTATTGAGCAGCTATAAACATGGGTGCACATATCCTAAGATTCATCTGGAACCAGAAGAGACTCAATAGCAAATGCAAACCTAGGCAACAAAGACAGGTCAGGTGGCATCACAATCCCTGAGTTGAAATTAAACTACAAGCCACTGTGATAAAATCAGCATGGTATTGGCAAAAGAACCAGACCTGATCAATGGAACAGGCTGGAAGGTGCAGCCACATCCACAAATATATTCAGCCAACTTATTTTTGACAAAAGAGGCCAAACAAGTTCACTGGAAGAAAGAGAGCTTCTTTAACAAATAGTGCTGGAAAAACTGGCTCACCACATGTCAAAGACTGAATCTAGACCCATGTCTATCACCATGCACCAAACTCAAATCAAAATGGATCAAAGATTTAAATATTATAACAGAAACAGTAAATCTACTGGAAGAGAAAGTAAGTAAAAATCTTGAAGACATAGGGGTAGGCAAAGAGTTCATGAACAAAATCCAAACTGCACGGGAAATACTTCAAAGAATCGACAACTGGGATCTCATCTTATTGAAAAGTTTTAGCAAATCTAGAGAAATCACCAACAAAGTAAAAAGAAAACCCCAGATTGGGAAAAAAATTGAGCCAACAGTCCCTCAGACAAAGGACTTCTATCTAAAACATATAAAGAGCTAAAAAAAAACAACCCCCTCAAATTCAAAGACCCAATCCAAAAATGGGCTAACATGGTTCTACTATTGTATTATATCACTTAATGCTAAGCAATAATCGATGACAGGATATTTGATTAATCTTGTATGTCTGTATGTGTTATCCTGGACACGCACTTCGAAGATATCAATATGTAAAGCAGCAACTAGTGGTGTTTTTTTGTTGTTGTTGATGTTGTTGCTGTTGTTGGTGTTTGCCTGTTTTGTTTCTTGTCTTTGGATTTTTGGTTTTTGTGTTTTTTCTGTTGTTGAGAGGATTAATTGTCTGACTAAATTTGCATGTCTGTATATGGGTTCATACATTTACAATTCAAAGATATCAATGGATAAAGCAATAACCACTGTTGAGACCATATCACCTTGTCTATAGATTAGTTGTGATTGTACTATTTTTTATGATAATTGGTGTCTGTTTGTCAATATGTTTTTGT
>PVLD010026505.1:0-22095 GCA_004027595.1 Dinomys branickii | reverse complement strand
GAAGACATAGGAGTAGGCAGAGAGTTCATGAACAAAAATGAAACTGCAAGGGAAACACTTCAAAGAATCAATAATTGGGACCTCATCCTACTGAAAAGTTTTTGTACATCTAAAGAAATCACCAGCAAAGTAAAAAGAAAACCCACAAATTGGGAAAAAATCCTAGCTGGCTGTCCCTCAGACAAAGGTCTTTTATCTAGAACATACGAATGCAAATAAAAACAACACTGAGATTTCATCTCACCCCAGCAAGACTGGCCAGTATTAAAAAATCATCCAATAACAAATGGTGGCGAGGCTGTAGAGAAATAGGGACTCTATTACACTGCTGGTGGGAATGCAGACTGGTACAACCACTGTGGAGAGCAGTTTGGAGATTCCTCAGCAAACTAGGTCTAGAGGTTCCATTCAAACCAGCTATTCCCCTTCTGGGTATTTTCCCAGAATATCTGAAAACATCATATCACTCTGATATATGTGCCCCCATGTTTATAGCAGCGCAATTTGTAATAGCTAAAATGTGGAAGCAACACAAGCGTCCACCCACAGAAGACTGGATTAAAAAACTGTGGCATTTTTATATAATGGAATATTATTCAGCTATAAAGAAAGACAGTTTTGGGGACTTTGTAGGCAAATGGTCAAAATTGGAAACCATACTCATAAGTGAAATAAATCAGCAGTACATGAGCAGGCAACATATTGTGTCACTGGTGTAAGAACCTGAGGGTGGGAATATAAACTAAGAGATATGAAGGAAATCTGTTCAAAAGCAAAGAACAGATGGGACGAGGAAAAGGAGAAAAGAGGCAAAAATGTATGTATGTATATATGAATATACATATGTGCAGGAGGGCTAACATGGTTCTGCTATTGTATTATGTCACTTAATGCTAAGGAATAGTTGATGACTGGTTATTCGATCAATCTTGTATGTCTGTATGTGTCATCCTGAGCATACACTTTGAAGATATCAATATGCAATGCAGCAAGTATTGTTGGTTTTCTGTGGCTTTGTTTATAATTCAATTCTGATCATACTGTTATTGTACTACTTTGTGTCTCTTTGTTAATGCTTTTCGGTTTTTTTTTCTGTTGTTGATGTAGTTCTTTTTCTATCACACTTTAAAGGAAGGGAAAGAAATGGGAAAGGGAAGACAGGAAAAAAATATTTAAGAAAGTAAGTATGTATGTACAGCATATCTTACATAGTTGTACTACTGAACTAGGTCACTTTATAGTAAGGAATAGTTGATGATTAATTCACTGATCAATTTTGCATGTCTGTATCTTTGTTCCTGAATATACACTTCGAGGTTATCAATTTGTAAAGCAACAACCATTGTTGATTCCCTGTCACCTTGTCTGTAGATCAATTTTGATTGTATTATTCTTATGCTACTTTGTGTCTGTTTGTTAATATGTCTTTGTTCTTTTACTTTTAAAATAATAATTAAAAAAAAGAATATACGTGAATCATTTCTAGGAAAATGGACACACCTTGAGACCATAATGCTAAGTGAAATAAATCAGACACGGAGAGAAAATATCACGTGATTTCTCTTATGTAGAAACTATAGTATAAATAATTTAAAGCAAAAAACAAAAGATGATAGAGAGGAAACAATGATATAGATCTTTTGCAGATTGGAAGCTCTTGGGGTGGAGGCGGAGGGGAAGTCCAAGGAGTTCAGATGTGATCGTTTCTGTAGCAAGACGCAATCAATGTACTCATTATGTATTACAAACACATAGTAAGAAAAAGTTAGAAATAAAATATGGGACAAAACACTTATAAAGTAGATCACAATGGATGGTGAAACACTTTTAACTGAATAATTGGGTATGTGAGTGAGTGGTGCCCTTGACTAGAAAGGACAAATACAGTATTTGAAGAAACAAGATAAGGGCTGAAAATTACACAAATTAAATGCAAACTATAAACTCATAGTTCTATGCAGCTCAATGACCTGAAAAAGCAAAAATCAATCAATCAATAAATAGAGATAATTACATCCAGACACATTATAAACAAATTCCTTCTAAACAATAATCAAAATAAAATCTTAAAACAGTAAGAAAAAATTAAAGAAAAGGCAAAATTTATGCTGACTCCTCTAGAAATCTTCCCCCGCTGATTCCTCCAGAAACAAATTTAGCCGTAAGACAGAGGAGTTACATCTTTAAAGTACTCATAATATAAAACATTGATCAACTTAGAATTTTTTTACTTAGTGAAAATCTTTCAAAAACAACATAGATAATGCTACTTTCAGATCCAGTGATATATGCATTCCAAAAATAATTAAACAGAATCACTGGAAGGAGAGGGAACAATTTGAGAAGGAAAGCTGGATTTTCAAAATAGTGGAAAGAGCATTAGAATTTTTTGTTGTGTTTTTGAGACAGGGTCTCACTATGTAATTCAGGGTGGCCTTGAGCTCACTTTGTAGCTCAGGCTGGCCTTGAACTTAGCAGTGATCCTCCTGCTTCAGCCTCCCAAGTGCAGAGATTACAGGAGTGCACCACCACACCCAGGAGAGCATTAGGAATTTTATATTTACAACAGTAAATAAAAGATATTTTATTTCTTGAAATTTTTAACTGATAACTACTTATTTACATAACTAAGACTATATTTGCAGTAAAATACGTAAGATCAATATCACAGAGTTTTGGGGAGAAGAAGAGATAAAAAATTGGTGTTATAATACACATGAAGTAGTACAACATCACTTGAAGAGGGAATATCACAGGCAGAAAGCATACAGTGTTAAAACACCACGACTTTACCATCAGAAAAATTATAGCAAGCATTGAAGAAGCTGCAATGAAATGCTCAACTTAACTAAAAGTATCAGAATAAGAAAAACAAGCAAAAAACGTGCAACAAGTAGCAAATAAACAAACAGCAAGAGAGTAGATATAAATTCAAACAAAACACCATTTCTCTAAGTGCATTGGTTGAAATACTCCAATTAAGAGGAAGAGTTTGTCACTCTGGACAAAATGCCAAGAAAAAAAGTGGGTATTTGCCACAGGTTGGGTAACTTTTTTTTTTTTTTTTGTCATCAGGGTCATCAGGAGGCAAACTCAGGACCTTGCAGTTGCCAGGCAGGCGTGGTGCTGCTGAGCTCTATCCAGATCCCATATTTGCCACATGCTACTTATAAGAAAACCAATTTATATGTAGATATCAAAATTCATCAGTTATGTAAGAACACAAAAATATGATGTGCTAACATTCATGAAAAGAAAGCATCACTCTCTGTACTAAGGCACAAATGGGTTATTAAATAAAGTACAGTAGGATTAAGAAGTCTATTTTATGATAATAAAGTCATCAATTCATCAAGCTGGTGCAGACATCCTGAACCTTTCTGTACTCGGTAGCAAACTTTTAGAATACATTAGGCAAATTCTTGTAAGTTTTCATGGATAAATAGACAACGTTCCAATTCTAATTGGAAATTATAACATTGCTTGCTGATAATTGACAGAAAGTCAATAAAGCCTTGGAAAACTTGCAAATCATCCATCACCTCCACTAATTAACAAGTGTAAAACACTTTAGTGAACAGTAGCAGAGCGTATTTTCCAGTGCACTAGAACACTTACCAAGATTGATCATATCCTGGGTCACAAAAGTCTCCCTCAATTAATGAATGTTCAAGTAAAGCTAAACATGCTCTTTACGCACATGAAATTCACCTATGGATCAGTAACAAAGTTTTGTTCCATGTTTAAACATTTGGTAAATTATAATGCTTTAAAATAACTTAAGTCCAAGTAGAAATCAAAATAAAAATTAAGAATATTGAACTGAATGAAACAATAAAATGTACATCAGCATTTGTGTGGTACAATTAAAGTCAAATAGAAAGAAACTTATGATCCAAATTTCTTTTTAAAAGAATGCTTTTCAAATCCATCGCCTTAGTTCCTATCTTATGAGAAACAAAGAGAAAATAGAACAAAAACCGAGAAGAATAAAAGAATTTACAAATATCAAAGTAGAAATCAGTAAGATAGGAAACATTAAAACAGTAGAATACAAATTAAACTAAAAATTTCTTCCAACCTCTATGTTTTTATTTAAAAATTCTCCTCATACTACAAATGGAAGGGAAGTTCTTCAAAATAATTCAAGTTGCCTATGAAAAACAGTATGAAGAATAGTACATCTGTTTATTAGTGAAAGACAATGTTTACCTCTTACAGTCAAGGGAAGGTATCCGCTCTCATCTCTAAAAAAACATCTCGTCAAATCAATTGTTGTATCTACTATTCTCTTCGTGCTACTCTTTTACACGCATGTACCTATGTCCAAACTTACACATTTATACTTTTTTTAAAAACTGTGCAATATTTTATGCCAATCATAACCTTAATACAGCTATTAAGTTATATTTATTACACTGCACCATAATTATATAACATAAATATCATAGAAAAAAAGAAGATTAGCTACTTTGAGACTTCAACTCAGAGCCTTAGGCAAAGAAGTAAATATGTCTCAGAAAGAAAGGAAGATATTATCAAGATTCCAAGTGAAATTATTCTTCTAACCAACCTAAGTGGTCTTTCTCAAATGCCAACTGAATTATGGTTGAAGTTCCCATTTTAATCTCTTCACTACATCAACATGATAAGCTCATTTAAAATCACACACACGCACACACACACACACATGTATGTCTGTAATTCTGCTCTCGGAGTATCTACATTTCATTTCCTAACCTACTTAAATCTTGCTCTCCACCCTGGGGAACTGAGTTTGTCACTCTCTGACCTATCTCAGGACGTGCTGTACTGTCTCTTGCTTCAGTTTTGTTAAGATGCTTCTCTCTTCCTAGAATAATTCTCATTGTTTCATTTCTCGCATCTCTTTTAAAGAACGTTGTTTGATCCTTTACCAATTAGATCTGAATTCAATAAAAATATTTTTTGTGCCAAGACCGTTAAGTGGATTTGAATGTGAGAATAATGTATACTGTGTCAAGAAAGAATTAATGGACAAAAAATATTTCACTTTCTATCTCGTTCTTAGGAATATAAAGTAGTAATTGTACATATATGTTAAAGACATTAGTTATTTCCCCAAAAGGATTGCTTCCTACCAATGCAGATTACTCAAAAAACTATAAAGTATGGGTTTGAGAATAACTCTGAAATTCAGTTTGTGATTTCCAAAATTTTCCTTCCATGTCTATTAATAAGTGAGTTAATAATTTGAGATCTCTCTCGAGATATATTTTGATTTCCTTGAAGATGAACTCACATGATATTCATTTACTGCAATCCACGCTCTTTAAAAAGTATTAAGGCTAAGAATTCCCAGTCACAGAGCAAGGAGAATGGTAACAAAAAGGGAAATTTTAGATATCCATTTTGTTTTTAAGTAAATGAAATAAAATTGAAAGAACACACCTAAAGATTTTATTTACTCAGTCATTTAATTGAGAAAGATGTAATAGAAAATATATAGAATCAGGTAAAATAAATTCCAACATGTAGAACTCATCAAATAATATATTTATTATTTTATTAACTAAAATGGACTCTGAAGAATATTAAATAATATAAACATACATATATATGTTTTTCATACTTAAATATAGGTGTGAAATTTATTTCATTTAAAAGTATGCACTGTCTTTTGTTCCCTTCCTTGCTTGCCCCCCATGCCTGGTCCCCTTTCTTTTCAAGTTTTCTCCCTATTGCACAATTCCTTTTATGCACTTTGCCCCTGACGTACACATTCAGTATCTCATGCCGGAGAAACAGTGTGATGTTTGCACATGTGAGTCCAATTTGTTTCACTTAATAAGCTGTTCTCAAGGTGTATCTTAAATAATTTAAATATATTTTAATAAGAAATCAATGTTTGCACACATTTATCTCCATAAAAAAGACTCAAGAAGTTTATTAAACCAGAAATCTCTGATCTATCATTTCAAATTTCAGCTCAGCTGATACTATGTAGATCTCAATAAGCAGAACTGTAAAGTAAAACTTTAAGTAATTTGCATAAATACATATCTGTGCCACGTTTTATAGACAAAGTTAAGATAATTGTTTCAAATTATTTCCAAGTTAAGATAGTAATTTTAAATCCATATCCCACAAGAAAATTTAATTAACATATAATTTGTTGTGTATATTAACATGTATTTTATGTCTACTTTTTTGCATACATATATTATAGCTATTTTGTTACTATTATTGCTACCTAATAGACTGTTTAAATATGACTGAGGTAGATAAATGAGTTAACTTTGCTTCAAGCTTTTTATTTAAAAGCAGAAATTATGGTAGTCGGCAGTTTGGGAAAAATCCTGGCTCCACTGCTGACTTCAATTGTGTCCTTACCTACTCAATAATAAATAAAACACGTATCTTTTGGTAATAATTAAGTCATACAAGAGTGTAAAGTTCTTGATACAATGAGTGTAGATAATGCAGAGATTAGTTATGACTGTTGCCTTACTAGGAGTGCTCATTTTTTTCCTTTTAAGAACAAAATTACACCCTTTATATGACAGATTACAAGCTGTTTGATTTTTTAAAAAGCAGTAAATTAATCCCCCATGTGTTAGCATAATTCATTATGTGCTAAATCTAACTTGTTGTCAATATTAAAATTCTAATATTCAACTAATTTAAAAATTAGATATTTAATACTAGTCATTTATTTTAGAATCATATAAGGTACAACTTTTAGAGCATATAAATACTTAAATACTGTAATACATAAATCCTTAAAAACAATGAATTGAAATATTTTTCTCCACATAAAAATACAAATTTACACAACAGATGTGCATTCTCTGGTGTATCCTGTAGATTATATTAAATGTTAATCCATTTTCCTGTGGTTAAGAGAATTTATCAGCAAAATACAATCACCTAAAAATATACTTGTGATTACTATATTAAAGTTCTTAATGGAAGAAATCCATGTATCTATATGACATTCAAAGATAAATACAGTCACTTTTGGTTATGGGAATTGTAAGTGTTGGGGCTCTGAGTTCAATATAAGGATGTTATCTTTGCAAACATGAGCATATGAGCTACCGTCCACCTAGGTCAGGCTAGCCAGTAAAGGCCGTGATGATAAATTCCCTCTTGAATTTAAAGATAGATATTTCTTCTAAGCAATTGAAAAGGAAATGAAGATCGAAACTAAATGCATGGTTTCACTGCAGTTTGAAAATATAAAACTTCCTAAGGGAAAAGGAAGAAAAATGTTTTCATAACAGAGATTTCGGGGGAAAATCAGTAGCATATTATGTGTGTGTGTGTGTGTGTGTGTGTGTGTGTGTGTGTGTGTGTGTGTATGCGCATGCAGGTACATTGAGCATCACAGTGGTTGCTTGCAACAGGGGTGTTCCCACAGACATTAGGACCATCTTTTAAAAGGCTAAGACTTCCCTTAGGAAAAAGGAACTTTACAAGCTGTGCTTTTGAATAAATTTCTATTTGTCAGGTTAATTCTTTTCTAGTTAAGGTCTGTTCCTTAATCTGAGTTGTTACTATGACCACAAACTTGACCTCTCTGGTGTGAAATACAAATAGTTTTCAACTACTGGTTGATCTGCACTAAAGATAAATCTCCCTGCTTCACTTTGAGAAAACCATTGTGAATTTTGACATTGTTCTCCTTTACCATGGTTCTCTCTTGTGACCAAAAAACATAACCTGGGCTAGGGATATAGCTCAGTGGAACGAGCGCCTGCCTGGCAAGCCCAAAGCCCTCAGGTTGACCCCTGGTACCGCCAAAAAACAAAACAAACAAACAAAAAAATCATACAAATAAATATCGTGTGAAAAATAATGCTCCTGTAAATTTAAAATTTAATATACAACAATTAAAATAAGGGAGAGTAAAATGTAACTATGAAAGTGAAGGATATTGAAGTTCTTTCAAATTTTTTAGGAATATATTTTTATGAGTATTTAAGTGATTTGTTAGACAGATATTTTTTCCTTGCTGTTCTTTGTTATTGCTCTTTTTTGATGCTGACTTTACATCTTTTATGTGTCTTTCACTTTCTTTCCTTCTTTCCTTCCTTCCTTCCTTCCTTCCTTCCTTCCTTCCTTCCTTCCTTCCTTCCTTCCTTCCTTCCTTCCTTCTTTCTTTTCTTTCTTTCTTTCTTTCTTTCTTTCTTTCTTTCTTTCTTTCTCTCTCTCTCTCTCTCTCTCTCTCTTTCTTTCTTTCTTTCTTTCTCTTTCTTTTTTCCCTCCTTCCCTCCTTCCTTCCTTCCTTTTTTCCTTTTAATTCTGAAAGAGTAATAATTGGTGTAGAATAACTTTGAAAAATGCTTTCAATTTTAGCAATCTTAAAACAGGTGTTAAAGTTTTAAAAAATCTGCTTTCTGGAAACTTTTAAATATGGTTTTAGATACTGTGAGATACTGAGATATGTTAGTATCTATAAAACCAATATCTATCACTAAATAACCAAATTCCCCAGGATATTATTTTAATAGCAAATTTTATGTAATAAAAAGTCTTTATAAAAAATGTATCCCTAACTTGGCATGGTGGCACACATCTGTAATCCCATCTACTCAGGAAGCTAAGGCAGGGGAATTACAAGTTTGGGGCTGGCCTGGGCAATTTAGTGAGAACTTGTCTTAAAAATAGGCTGACGTACAGAACTACTATAGTATACTTGAGGTCTTGATTTCAGTCCCTAGCACTGAAAAAAACACAATTTATCTAAAAACCTTAGTGAGTAGATCTTAGGAAACACGCCATGTTAAACCCAACTAAAACTCCTAAGGTAATATGGGAAAAAGAAATGAGAATATGGTCTGCGAGTTGAGGCACAGACTGTAAGTAAAACATTAAGCAACTTCTTTCAGCTGTCCTCAAATCACACCTGTTCCCTAATTGTACCTCTTAAGAAATGCCTTTAACTTTGCGGAACTCAAGTATCTGACTCTGTAGTGGAAAATATTGAGAAAATCACCTACTGCAGAGTAATAAGCATGCAGAAAATTGTGCATCATGAAGAAATGAATGGAATCTATAGGGACTGCCCTCTGACTCCAAGTCATACCTAATTCTACACCCAGGCAGCATTTTGAGTGCCAACTCTTTACATTCCTTTGCAGTTAGTCCACTGCCGAAAAATAATTAAGTAATTAAAAATCAACAGATACGACGCGTGGGAACACGGATGACAGAAGTGCTGACTACTGCAAGGCATGTGCAGAGGAGCTGACACGCGTCTGTATGTGACAGTCCTAAAGAAATCCAGCAGTACAGATAGTGAAACCACTCAGGTACAAAAAAGAATAAATTATTGTTGGGGGTTATTATGTACATATATTTTAAGTGTGTCAAGAACTTAATCTCCACTAGTGATATTTTCAATTTTTGTGTATTTTCTTTGTCACCTTTCCCCCAAGATGGTACAGAGGTGTTGGGGAATTTCTTATCATGTTGCAGTGGCCAAAATTTGTAACTTTCCCCTGCCATCTCTATTTCTTCTGATCTTTGGACAAGATGGTTCTTTCCTTTTCCTTAAAAAGGTGGACAATAAAAAATGTGGAGCTGATGATCTGATTATTCCCTTTGCCTGGCAAGACCTTGTGTTCCCTCACTGATCACTTGGTCCCATCTCATCCACTGTAGATGTTAAAAACATTTCTAACGCCTGGTTGTAACTTGTTGATCCTCAGCAGGCTTGAAGAAACACTTTGTCCCCCTACAGCTAATCCTTGTCCAATCAGATATCATATGCTGACTGAGCTTCTAGAATGTTCTAGGTCCCTTCCACATTTCAAGGGTGTGAAGGGAGCTGTAGGTACTGTGCTAACCTGTGCTTTGTGACCATTTTTAAGTTGATGAGACTTCTACATACTGACCCAGACAAACACTGTCATAGTCTTTGTCCTGATATTCAAAATGGGTAGAAGGGATTCATAGCATTAGAGAAGCTATCATAGAGCACCAAGCAGTGAGTAAGAAAATGGATACATTTTCAAAATTTACCATTGGATGCAGGATTAATTTTTTCTTACAGTTAGATAATAAAATTTTAAAAATATAGCTTTACGAAAAGTGAAATCAAGGGAAGAACCCTACTAGCCATGTCCCCAGGTAAATGTTCCATAAAATAAGAATGTACATTATTTGTCATCATAAGAAATATAGCCACTATCCTTAGAGATTGCATAAATCAGATGATAGCCGAGTGAAAAACATAAAAAACCTTGAAAAACAAGCAAAAGAACTTTGCTACTACATCTTCAAATGTAAACTTTGGTCATTTTAACTGCTCTTTCTGTATTATGTCTATAACACATATTTTCTTACTTTATCTTATCAACTCTTATTCGGCATTTTAATTCTTCACTGCGCATAAATGTCATCTCTTCTAGGAAGTTTCTCTTGACATTTTCTGTTTCCTATTTCAAGCTGTCATGATTAGATGCACTCATACTTTCCTGTGAATATGACATTTGGCTACCATCACATTCACGGCAACAAGCTGTAATCTATATGAGAAGGACTCAAAACTGACAATGAATGTTTAAATTAAAAAATACAATAGAAGACACATTGCTGTTTACCTGGGCAAAAAGGCTTGTTCAAAGTAGTTTTCCCTAATCTTGAACAGTGATCCCATTGCTCTTGCCACTGTTTGAAGTCATTCTGATTCCACAAGTGTCTTTAGTTGCTGCCACAATGTCCTGAATGGGACTTTGACTTTAAGGGAGGGCCAGAAGTTGAAAGGTGCCAGGTCTGATGACTAATGTGGGTAAGGACACATCGTATTGTTTTAATAAGTTTACTTTTCTATTGGATGGCACTTAGTAGTGGCATTCACTGTAGTTTTTATCATCCTGATAAAGAAACTCATAAAAGAGGACTTCCAGAACTGCTTCAGAAAGTGAAAACATGATGGCATAATGATTTTGAAGTGAGATGGAATATTTTAAGGGGGCATTAATGATACCATATTTAGTATAACTATCTTTTCAATTCAAATACACCATAGTTTCTGAACAGGTTTCATGTCATGTTGCATAACAAATCTCTAAGATTTATTTATCTTGCATAAACTTACACCCATTATCAACTACCCAGGTCTTCTGTAACTCAAGCCCCAGACATGACTACTTTACTTTGATTTTATAAATTTTATTACTTTGAATGTGTCATATAAGTGAAATAATGCAGTATTTGTCTTCAGGTAGCTAGAGTATTTCACTTAATATTAGGTTTTCAACATTTATTTGTATTGTCACATACTGCAGGTTTTTTTTTTATCCTATCAGCAGAATAGTACTCTACTGCTTGATCCTACCATGTTCTCTTTATCCACTTATCCTCTTATAGTGAATCCCAGCTCCTTAGTTAATTCCCCATCTTTTGAAGCATGTTAAATGAGCAGAACAAGGTTAATCATGTTGACATTGAATTTAATTCTTTTTGTCTAAGTACACAAAAGTAGAATTGAGGGACTGAAAGGTGCTCTTTTTTATTTTTTGCAGAAGCTCCATTCTATTTCCCATAGTGCTTGCCCCAGTTGGAAGGCCCACTAGGAGTGTTCAAGATTTTTAATTACTCTATATCATCATTAACATCTGTCATTTGTTTTGTGTTGTTTATTGCTAAGAGCCATCTTGATATGTGTGGCAAAATTTCACTGTTTAGATTTGGATTTCCTTGAGAAAAATGTCTATTCAAGTTAGTAGCCCATTCTAAATGGTTTGTTTAACTTTTAATTTTGAAACGTAGGAATTTTTTATATATATTTTGAATATTAAACTTTGTGAGAGTTATTTTGCAAACAAATTTTCCCATTTGATGAGGTACCATTGTATACTGTTGGAACTCTTGTCAAAGAGAGCTGTTCATATGTGTGTCAATTTGGGATTTCTGCTCTAATCCACTAGCCTATGCACCTGTTTTGGGCCATCTTGTTTTCATTATTGTGTCTTTATTACACGCTTTGAAATCAGGAAATGATGACTCCATCTTTGTCTTTTTTTGCAGAATAAAAACGGCCATAATACTCAGAGTAAAATAAAGATTCTATGTGTTACTTTAAAGTTCTCCATGACGTTTTTGTGCTCCACGTATTTTCTTTTGTATTTATATTAAAATATCAGGAGGGTAATACATAGAATCTATATTTTACTTTGAGTACTATGGACATTTTAAAAATATAAAGTCTTACAGTCTATGAACACAGATGTCTTTCCATATTTCAAAGTATTGTTTAAAAATTCTTTCCTGTATGTTTTCCAACATTCTGTTTACAAGTCTTTTACCTCCATAACATTACTCGTAAATATTTTTTGTTTCTTGATATAAACTAAGTTTTCTTAATCTCCTTGAGACATTTTATTGTTAATGTGTAGAAACTCATCTTTTTGTGTGTTGATTTTGTATCCTGCAACTTTACCAAATTAGTTTAGCAGTTTTATCAGTTTTTTACTTTTTGAGATCTTTTGGATTTTCCATACAATCATATCACCTCCAGACAGCCTTGTGGAAATTGTACTTGTTCTTTCTGAATTTAGATTTCTATGTTCTAATTACTTCCTATTCTGATTTTAAGCTGTGTCTGCCTATTTCTGATTGGCTCATCATGCTAATACTGTCTGCTTATTTATGGCCCTCATTCTTTACCTCTTTTATTTCTCATCCAATCCAGGAGATATTTGAGAGTGAGTGGTATGCTATTAATAATTATGACAGAACAATAGGCATCATACTATTTATAGCATTGGTACTGCTTGACAAACCGAAATGTCAGTTTACTTATTTACAATTCTTGGTGGATGTTCACAATGACAAATACTGTACCTCTGATCAACACAGCATTTTCTTCTTATAAAAAAGTACAATATTCAAAATCGATGGTGATACATTTATAATAACAAGCTTTCATTAAACATTTTATAAGGCAGTGAAAATACAAACTAATATTCACACAAAGCCAAATGTTTAATCTTAATATTAAGTACTTGGATCCTGAGTGTCTGTGAGATAATTGGCATCATGAATATCCACACAAAATGTGACCTCTTCTTGTTCTCCAGGAACATCTAAATTCTTTCAACAATAATGAAAGTTCTAATCTGTTTCTGTTTGTGATTATCCAACTTTAATACTGGTTTCTAGTTTGTTTGCTTTATCTCTCATTAATTAAAAATATTTGTTTTTGTAAATAATTTGTTTTCACATGAAGTTCAAATGTATCAGTGTCTAAATAAGCTGTAATTTGCCTCTGCTCTATCAATGTCATTTGACTGCCATAGATCACAGAAATGAAAAAATAAATAAAATATCTCCTCTGCACACATACATAGATATATACCTACACAAACACATGTACATTTTTGTTGATGGATTTTCCAGCTCCCTTTCATATATACTTTCTTTCTTGATTAAAATTCTACCTCCTAATACAATTTTAAGTAGATAAACTACTTTCCACTTTTTTTCTAAAGAAACCATACTAACACACACTGTTATTCTTCCTTTCTGCCTAATCATAATAACTAAATTAAATTACTATATTGTCATTGTTACGGTTGATACATTGTGTCAACTTGGGGAGTCTGGAGGTTTAGCTGAGTAACTCAGCAGTTGTAGATCTTGGGGTGAAAAGGACATGCCCTTACCCTTCTGAGATGTTGTTTATTGTGCTAATTTGGGAAATTTAAAAGGTTAACTATGTGATTCAGCAGGAAGCCAGGGTGCTTAACTTTGTATACATCCTGAGTCTGTGGAAGAGGAGGGTATGGAGACTGTGTGAGAGCTACACACCCCCTGGATGGGGGCAGGCTGTTTACAACATAAGGGAAGAGAAGAGGCTGCTTGCAGCCATTCCTCCCTTTGGCTGGTTGGTTTTGCTGTATTCTGCTGCCCTGAACAGTTTGCCCTCTGCCATGTGCCACTCTGCCTCAAGACCAGCCAAGTATGGACTGAAACCTCCACAAACTGTAAGCTAAATAAACCTTTCCTTCCTTCATTTTGGGTGTTGGGTATTTTGTCTCAGTAACAAGAGTAAAGTAACCAAGACAGGTATTTTGTCTCAGCAACAAGAAAAAAGTAACCAAGACATTCATCTAATTTTTTATAGAAATTCATGTTTTTCAGCATTATTTACACTCCCTCAATACAAGACATTGATATTACTTTGTTGGAATACAGTATTTCTTTTCTACCAACTTCAAGTCTGCTTTTTGGTTCTTTCTTCGGGTAATAGTGACAGAGAAATTTCTAGAGCTTAAAATTATGTGTGAATTAAGTTCGCTCTAAAGTCTTTCCATAACTTTCTTTTTGATACTTGAAATAAACATTTGTTTTTCTGATAAGCACATTGTGATGTGGGATTTATTTTTAATTCTCTGACCCTTTATTTCCACACTCGTGATAGTGCATCTACCTAGGATCCCTCATTCAGGCCTCCCTCTACACTGCTTCAATCTTACTATTTCTTCAAGGCAGTAATTCTCGAAAGGTTGGGTATAATGGCCTTTTTGTACTTGAGGAGAGATATAGAATCCTTCTTTCTAGAGATCAGTAAAATATATGTCTTCATTACTTTTCTCTTGTTGCTGAGACGAAATACCCAATGCCCAAAATGAAGAAAATGAAGGAAGGAAAGGTTTATTTAGCTTACAGTTCGTGGAGGTTTCAGTCCGTACTTGGCTGGCTCAGAGGCAGAGTGGCACATGGCAGAGGGCAAACTGTTCACGGCAGCAGAGCACAGCAAAAACAACCAGCAAAAAGGGAGGAATGGCCGCAAGCAGCCTCTTTCCTCCTATGTTGGAAACAGGTTACCCCCACCCAGGGGGCGTGTAGCACTCACACAGTCTCCATGCCCTCCTCTTCCATAGGCTCAGGATGTGTACAAAGTAAGCCTACCTGCCTCCACTTACATGTAAAACCTCGAGTTTATTAGTCTTTATAGCTGAGTAATATTCCATTGTATAAATATACCACATCTTTTTTTATCTAGTCCTCAGTCGATGGACATGTGGGTTGTTTTCAAGATTTAGCTATTACAAATTATGCTACTACAAACATGGGTGCACATATATTGTTGTGGCATGATGTTTTTACTTCTTCTGGGAAAATACCCAGAAGGTGAATGACTGGAATAGGACCTCTAATACTATTTTTTAAAGTGATTGCACCAGTCTTCTTTGCTACCAACACTGGAGAAGAGTCCCTTTTCCCCACAGCCCCTCCAACATTTGTTGTTGGTTGATTTCTTGATAGTAACTATTTTTACAAGGGTAGATGAAATCTCAGTGATGTTTTAATTTGCATTTCTCAGATGACCAATGTTGCTGAGAATTTTTTCATGTATTTATTTGCCATTTGTATTTCTTCATCTGAGAAGTGTGCATTCATCTCAGATGCCCATTTTTGGGTTGAACCTTTGAATTAGGGGTCTGAGATTTTTAATTCTTTATATGTTCTAGATATAAGTCCTTTGATGGACAGCAAAAAGTTTTTCCCACTTTGTGCATTGTCTTTTCACTCTATTGGTGATTTCTTTTGATGTACAAAAACTTTGACAAGATGAGATTCAATTTGTTGTTTCCTTCAAGTGTTTCCCATGCAGTTTTGGTTTTGTTCATGAAATCTGTGACTAATGGTAGGCACATGTCTAGTTTTAGTCTTCAGCATGTAGAGATCCAGTTGTTCCAGTACCATTCATTAAAGGGGTTGTCTTTTTCCTGTGAATTTGGCCCCATTGTCAAAGATAAGGTGGCCATGTGTGTTTGGAGTTGTGTCTGCATCTTCTAATCTGTTTCACTGGTCCTGAGGTCTATTTTTTTTTTGACTGTACTATGCTGATTTTATCATAGTAGCTTTGTAGTATAATTTCAAGTCAGGAATTGTGATGCCTCCTGGCTTGACTTTGTTGCCCAGGATTGCTTTTGCTATTCTAGGTCTCTTCTGGTTCTAGATGAATTTCAAGATCCTTTGTGAGATTGAGTCCTAAGTATTTTTTGTATTCTATTGTGAAAGGTTTGGTTTCCCTAATTTTTCTCCTAGTGAGTTTGTTGTTTGTGTACAGTAATATTATTGATTTTTGAGTACTGACTTTGTATCCAGCCATGCAACTGAATTTGGTCACTATCTCTAGAAGCCTTTTGATGGAGTTTTTGGAGTCTTCTATGTAGGGTATAAGATCATCTGTAAATAATGATAATTTAACTTTGTCCTTTCCTATCCTTATTCCTTTTATTTCTCTCTCTTGTCTACTTGCTCTGGCTAATGTATCAAGAACTATGTTGAAAAGGAGTGGTGATAATGGACATCCTTGCTCCTAATTTTAGAGTGAAAGCTTTCAGGTTTTGTCCATTTAGCATGATGTTGGCCATTGGTTTGTCATAGATGGCTTTTGTCAGATTGAGATAAACACCATCTTGTCCAATTTTCTGTAGGGCTTTTATAGTGAATGAGTCCTGGACTTTGTCAAAACCTTTTCTGAATCTATGGAGATGATCACGCAATTTTTACCCCTGGCTCTGTCCTTATGATGTATTACATTTATTAATTTGCATATGTTTTACCGTCGTCCCTGTATTCCTGTGATAAATGCCACCTGGTCCTGGTGTGTGTAGTCTTCTTGATGATTTGTTCAATTCCGTTAGCTAGTATCTTACTGAGGATGTTTGTATCTATGTTTATTAGGAATATTGGTCTGTAATTTTCTTTCTCAGTTGTATCTTTCTCTTGTTTTGGTATCAGGGTGATACTTGCCTCTAGTAATGAACTAAGGATAATTGTTTCCCTTTCAATTTCATTAAAGAGTTTGAAGAGTACTGATATTAGATTTTCTCTAAATTCCTTGTAGAATTCAATAGTGAATCCACCAGGACCTGGGATTTTCTTTGTTGGTAAATTTTTAATTACATTTTCATTGTCATTAACTGATATTGGCTAATTGAAAATTTTGCGTCTTCTTCATTTAGTTTTGGTAATTCATATGTGTCCAGGAGTCTGTCCATTTCTTCTGTGTTTTCTACCCTAAAAAAGTAAAGATTTTCAGAGTAGATGTTGATAATCTTCTCAATTTCCATAGGATCTATAGTGACTTTACCCTTGTTGTTCCTCAGTGCATGAATTTGAGTCTTTACTTTCTTTTTCTTCATAAGGTTGGCTAAAGTTTTATCAACTTTACTTATTTTTCAAAGAACCAAAGATTCAATTCTTTAATTGTTTATATCATTTTCTTTCCTCCGTTGTGTTAATTTCTGCTCTGATCTTTATAATTTTTTCCCTAATAAAGACTTTGGGTTTGTCTTGCTCTTCTTTTCTTAGAAGCTTGATGTGTAATATTAGATTGTTTATTTGTTTTCCTGATGTGAGACTTCTCTGTTCTAAATTTCCCTCTTCAGTCTGCTTTCACTGCACCACCTAGGTTCTGGTATGTTGTGTCAGCATTCTCATTTAGTTGTTTAATTTCTTTCTTTATTTCATCTGTGACCCACTGGTTGTTCTGGAGGATATTATTTACTTTCCATGTGTGTATTGAATTTTTTAAATTTCTTTTGTCATTAATTTCTAATATCATTGTACTATGGTCAGAGAGTATGCATAGGATAATTTAAATTCCTTTGCCTTTTGTTAACCATGTTCTGTAGGCTTGAATATGGTCTATTTCAGAGAATGTTCCATGTGTAGCTGAGAAGAATGTGTATTCTGGTGATGTTGGGTGAAACAGCCTGAAAACATCTACTAAATCCATTTGTTCACATGTTTGATCTAATTCTTGTCTTGGTTGCTTTTCTCTTGTTGCTAAGACAAAGTACCCAATGTCCAAAATTAAGGAATGAAAGGTTTATTTAGCTTACAGTTTAGAGGTTTCAGTCCATACTTGGCTGGCTCCAAGGCAGAGCAGAACATGGCAGAGGGCAACCGTTCATGGCAGTGGAAAATAGCAAAAACAAAAAAGCAAAATGGAGGAACAGCAGAGGAAGGAGTAAGCCACTTTCCCTCACTTATATTGCATGCAAACTACCCTCCCCTGGGTGAGTGTATACTCATACTCATAATCCCAGCACTGGACCATAGATTCAGTCATAAACTCTAGAAGCCCACCCCTTGACTGCATGAGGCTTTGGGAGGACATCCAGACACAAACCATAACATTCCATTCCTGGGCCCCAAAGACTCATGTACAACCCTTCATGCAAAAGGCATTTTAATCCATCTCTAAGAGTTGCCAAAGTCCTAACAGTTCAGCATTGCCAAAAAGTCCAAGTCCAAGGCAATCTCTTTAATTATAAGCCCCTACACGAATGAAAAGTTAAACACTTCCAACATTCAGTGGTACAAGATAAACATGTCCATTCCAAACAGTACAAACAGAAGCACACAAAACATTGGGACCAAAGCAAGTCCGTAATCCAGCAAGGCTAATATTATGTCCTGTAGTTCTATGTAGAACAACTGAAGCAATCTGTGGCACATTGTGAGCTCCAAAGGGCTAGCATGACTCCAACCCTATAGCACTTCTGGTGGTTACAGCTCCTGCGGCTTCTCTCTTGGGCCTACTTTGCTCCCTCCTTGCAGCTTACCTCAGGCAATCCACATTCCTGGTTTTTCCAAACTTTTGAGGCTTACACCGCACCTCTTGCTTCACACTCACAGCTGCACACACTGCACTCTCAGGGGCACTCTCAAAGGCCAGCCAGGCCTTTTGAAACCCAGGTGGAAACCTTTTAGCCTTGATGCCAAGATCTGCTGCCAGCTGGAGCAGTAGCCAGGCTTTCTTCTCTCTTGTTCATAAGGACTGAGTGCCTAGATAACTGGGCACTCTGAATACAATTCAGAGGGACAAACTTTCTATGCTGTCACCACCCTGGAGCTTGGTGTGGCTCCTGCTGCAGCCATTCTAGAACATGGTGCTCTGCTGCTTTCTTTTCACAGCAAAGTCTTCCACCTTTGCAGTTTTGAGGCTGCAAGGGGTGGAGACTCACTGCTTGTTGTGATGCCTTCAGGCCATCTTTTCCATTCTTTTGTTTCTTCTCAGCAATGGAGATCTCCTCAGATTTATCTTTGCAGTCCCCAGCTTTACTGGAGCTTTTCTATTTCTGGCCAAATTCATAATGTTTTAAATCATCTTGCTGGGCTCTTC
The DNA here is from genome assembly GCA_004027595.1 of Dinomys branickii. Taxonomy (NCBI): domain Eukaryota; kingdom Metazoa; phylum Chordata; class Mammalia; order Rodentia; family Dinomyidae; genus Dinomys; species Dinomys branickii. Next base: position 2,957 of record PVLD010026505.1, on the reverse strand, counting down.
GCTCTTGATTCTCAACATAAATGTGGCTAAAAGCCCCAAACAACAGCCATGCCACTACCTCAGCATTTCCCTGTTTTGAAATTTCTTCTGCCAGATTAATTAGTCCCCCACCCTCATCTCAGTCATAGGCAAAGTCTCTGGACACTAGCAAAATTCAGACAAACTTTCTGCCAAGTCATAACTTATGCTGTCTGGATTCCAGCACCCAGTGCAGTTCTTCTTCCCAGCAGAAACCTCCAAAGCTGGGTCTTTACTGGCAGGATTTCTGTGAGTCTTCTGGTTTTCAGACTTGTGACCAGAATTTCCCATACAGAACAGCCAAGGATAGTCTAATACTTTTCTTTCAGGTGAAATTTCCAAACTTTTCCAAACACTTCATAAGCCATTTCCAAAGGCTCTTGAACCACACGGTCAGGTATAGACCCAACATTGACCATGCTTCTCTGGCACCAAATTCTTTCTGCTTGGGAATATTTTTGCAAGGAGAAGCAATGTAATACAGGACACATATTTTGAAAGAATATGTGTACCCTGATGTGCTGGCAGGATTACATCCCAGCGCTTTAGAAGGCTGAGGCAGGGGAATCACAAGTTCAAGCCAGCCTGGGCAATATAACTTAGACTCAGCAAGACTCTTTCTCAAAATTTAAAAAAAGGCTACATATGTAGTTTAGTGTGAAAGCTCTGGATTCAATTCACATTGTCTGTGTAGGGGGAGAGCATAAATAAAGCATTTAGTTGGGCTAACTCAGTAAATGGTAAATGTTACTTTATACTCTTGGCCAGAACTCTTATAACTGATCTCCTCTGGTGGGTGTGATGGCCAACACCTGTAATCCCAGCACATGGGAAGGATGAGGCAGGAGGATCACTACAAGTTTGCGACTATCCTGGGCTACATAGTGAGTGCAAGGCTGCACTACATATAAAGATTCTTTTTTAAAAAAAGAGAAAGAAAACAAAAAGAAAAACCAAAAAAAGACCCCTCATCCTACTCATCCATGTACTAATTAAATTAATTTCCTTAAAGCAATACTTGGAGATTGTCACTTGTATGCTCAAAAAAAAAAAAAACACAAATCAAAAAAAAACTAAGTCAGTGGCTTTATTTATCCCATCAGCAAGCTAGTGATTTCTACAGGTCATTCACAGTGTTAGGAATAACTAGAGAATAAAGTTCAGGTTTCTCAGCCAAGATTTCACCATTGGCCCTGGACCCCGCCTACCTGAGTGCCCTTGTCTCAGCTGAACTGACTCACTTTTCCCATCGGCCTATTAAGTGACCTCCCTCCTGCCTGGCCAGGTCACGCCTCATCATTCTGTCAGAGACAGAGCTTTTTATCTGAACTTCATGTGGCAATGAGCACTTTCTACTCAGTACTGAATGACCCTGTGTGCTCCTTTTATCTCTTCTACGTCCTAATTTTGTTTTGTTTTGTTTTGTTTTGTCATATTACTCGTTTTTTATTATTAATATTTTCAGAGTAAAAGCACAAAAACATATTAACAAACAGACACAAAGTAGCATAAGAAATAGTACAATCAAAACTGAGTTACAGACAAGGTGACAGAGACTCAACAACGGTTGTTGCTTTACCTATTGATAACTTCGAAGTGTATATTCATGAACACAGATACAGACATGCGAAATTGGTCAAACAATTAATCATTGCAACAACAGAAGAAAAAGAAGAAGAAAAAAAAGAAACCGGAAAGCATTAACAAAGACACAAAGTAGTGCAATAACAGTATGATCAGAATTGAATTACAAGACAAAGCCACAGAAAACCAACAATAGTTGCTGCATTGCACATTGATATCTTCAAAGTGTGTGCTCAGGATAACACCTACAGACATACAAGATTGATCGAATAACCCGTCATCAACTACTCCTTAGCATTAAGTGACATAATACAATAGTAGAACCATGTTAGCCCTCCTGCACATATGTATCTACATATATACATGCGTACATTTTTGCCTCTTTCTTTTCTCCTTTCCCTCGTCCCATCTGTTCTTTGCTTTTGAACAGATTTCCTTCATGTCTCTTAGTTTATATTCCCACCCTCAGGTTCTTACAGCAGTGACACAATACGTTGCCTGCTCATGTACCGCTGATTTATTTCACTTATGAGTATGGTTTCCAATTTTGACCATTTGCCTACAAAGTCCCCAAAACTCTCTTTCTTTATAGCTGAATAATATTCCATTATATAAAAATGCCACAGTTTTTTAATCCAGTCTTCTGTGGGTGGATGCTTGGGTTGCTTCCACATTTTAGCTATTACAAATTGCGCTGCTATAAACACGGGTGGAGAGCAGTTTGGAGATTCCTCAGCAAACTAGGTCTAGAGGTTCCATTCAAACCAGCTATTCCCCTTCTGGGTATTTTCCCAGAAGATCTGAAAACATCATATCACTCTGATATATGTGCACCCATGTTTATCTACATTCTAATTTTTAACTCCAATATCTCAACTCCTTGAATGTACTAAAAGAATGGGTAGAACCACACTAGCTCACTTAACTTCATTTACTCTGTGGCTCAAAGTTTTCCTGTTTTGAATATTCTGGGTTGTGTTTATTTTTTATTATTGAATTTTTAATATATGTGTTGCCCAACTGAGCACATTTTTTGCTATCATACTCATCCAAAGACCTGAAATAAGCATGTAAAAGTTTAATAACATCTAAATCCATCATTTGATATTAAAAGCTAATCTTTAAAGGTTTATGACTTTCTTTAAAAAATCGATGCGTGGAGAGATCCGGGGAAGATGGCGACCGGGTGAGCAGCAAGGGAGCGAACCTCCTTAATAAACACCACCAGCTCGAGACAGACTTGGTGAGCGTGAATGCCGGAACCTCGGCTGGGAAGTTTAAACTGGGCGTATTTCTCTGAGATGCCGGGGGAGATGTGGTAGGGCGGACCAGGCTGCCGGGGCGAGACGTGGGAA
>PVLD010026504.1:0-22095 GCA_004027595.1 Dinomys branickii | reverse complement strand
AACCAAAAACATCAAGATGTCAGAGTTGAAGGAACATTAGGGAGAATGGTCCGTTGGAAAGCATGTGGCTTATTACTCTCCAAATATATGTTAAAAATTTCCACGGGGCTGGGGATATAGCTCAGTGGAATAAGCGCTTGCCTGGCAAGCACAAGGTCCTGAGTTCGATCCCTAGTACCGCAAAAAAAAAAAAAAAAAAGTCTCCAAATAATTAGACTGAGCTAGCAGAGTGTAGACAACCTAGACAGTCTTTACAAGTGTTTGATTTCCATTTTGTTTATAAAATGAGCACATTAATGTATCCCCTATAATGGTTACAAATAATATACAGAAGGGACATAGTACACACCAGATAGTTATTAAGCAACAATTGTTATTCTATTAACAATACGTATCCTGTCCCAGAATTTATAGAAGAATAATATATATTTCTCTACATATCCTGTCCCAGGATTCATCCTGTAAATGTAAGGGATGGATCACTGAATCACTGAAAATAATATTCAGTAGTCAGGAATACATTATATTTTTCAAATTTAGAAGCCTCTGAAGTCCTGGCATATGTCCTGTGTCACTTAGACTGAGAAGTCCATATTTCACCCTAACAAACTGTTCCTCAGACTTGGTCCACATTCTGGGTCATACACTTGAGTTATTTTTTCAAGTTTCCTAGGCCGTATCACCTATGTAATGTAAAAGAAAAAAATGTACTTTAGAATGAATTATACAATACCAATGAACTCAATTTGTAAACATTCTATGTTGAGAAGTTAGATTAGAAATCATAAAGTAAGCAATGATTTTCTAATTGGCATTAGTGTTAATATTTGGCATTCTTTAACCTGTTATACCTAAAAAATCATCCCCAAAGTACATTTTAAGAAAAAAGTAGTAGACTAAGGAATCACTTGAATGTTCTTAAGACACCATCAAGATGCCTCATCTAACTTATTGTTCCTATACATTGGAAAAATCTTCAACACTAGTTTTTCGTTTTGATCTTAAATGAAAAAGCAGAGTGACATCAAACAATGCAGCTTTTCATGGCATCTTTCAACTGGGAGTAACAGAGGCTTGAAAAAGTTCTTACCTTTCTCATACATCAAGCTGAAATACTAATATCGATATCATATGGCAATTTTAAGTCTAAAACACTCAAAATAGTTGTTCGTTCTGACAGTCTTTCTGCAACACTGCTCTTTTTGCTTCTTATTCTTCCTTAGCCGATCTCAATAGCTCCCAAATAAAGGTGCACTGTGTTGTGGCTTTGATCTATCTTATTTTTAAATAATGTTCTTTCACGTCTTCTGCACATACCTACATTAAGCTAATCACTGTTCATCTCACATGTCCTAAGAGGCTCTAACTCGTGTAGCTGGGTTTAGGGTATTGCCACTTATGGTCATGCCTTACCTCCAGCATCTCAAAGTTTTAGCTAGCCTTCAAAATTTCAGTTCAATTGTTTTAAACTACTTGGCATTTTTTAACTTCCCCTTATGTCCTTAGATGGGGAGTGCCCTCCTCTTCTCTGTATTCTCACAGAATTCAAGTCAACTTTCATTTATCCTAATCTGTGTGTTCACATCTGTATAGAAACTACAAGACCACAAATTTTTCTTTAATAATAAATAAAACATACTATTATAATCCTTAATAGAAAATTCTTACTATAATAACATCACATTCTCCTTTTCCTTATTTTATTATAGATATCTTCCATTTACTGCCTGATACAGGATTAACTCAATGATTAGTGTTATTTTCATCGTAACAAAAACAGCATTTAAAAAAGCCTACATTTCAAAAACAACTCTTTTACGTCTAGGTTTTACATCTTCAAAACTAGCAACTTTACTATACATATCTAGATTTTCATACTACAGGGAAATATTCTTTCCATGTGGAAGAAGGGATTATAATCTTATGAATCTAAGTAGCTCAGGGGCTACATGGAATTAATCTGTACTGATCACCCTTGCACTGGGCAAAGGTTTGATACTGGGTGAGTGAGCAGAAGTGAAGTATGGCCATCACATCCGTGAGGACAGGTTAAATTATACCACTACAACACACAGTGAGAACCTAGTACTTACAGCTGTACGGGTTTCATCTTGCTCACAACAACCTGCATGCCCACTGACTCTCCTTAATCAGTATCAGAGTAGCTACACGAACTATTTAGCAGTTCAGATGATAGAAGAAAAGAACTCTAGAAGGATTCATACTGAAAATTCTTGTCCCTCCAGGGCTTATCTCATGCTTCCTTTTTTTTTTCTTTTTTTTGCCATTCAGTAAAACACTTTTGATCACCAAATATACACCAAGTAACATGATAATCACTAGCAAGACAGCAAAGACTTCAGAAGTCATTACCCTAAGTAATATGATAGTCACTAGCAAGACAGCGAAGACTTTAGAAGTCATTATTGAGGTGATATAGGCCTGTACTGCAACTAGCTGTTCAATACAACTTTAATTTTTAAAAATACATAATCTATTAATAAAAACCAACATCAAAAATTCCACTAGCATTTCATTTACCTCTCAATATTTTTCATTGTGCTCTACAATCAATATTTCACTAAAGGAAAATAAGAACATTCATTTCATGTATCTTTTAATTGCTCACATAGATTGCAACAACATGATTTTAGGTATAAAGAAAAACTTAACATCAAAAAAAGCAGTTTTTAAATTGTAATTGTTTATGTGGAGTCCAACAACCGATGATTTTAGGTACAAAGCAAAGTCTATGTTAAAAAGTAGGTTATTAAATTTTGAAAATTGATCAGAGGACATATGTAAACTAGAAAACACTCAAAATAAGCTACTTTATATTTTGAAATTTATGATCCCCCTAATAGCAGCCTAAACATGTGCAAACAGTTAATGGCCTCAGGAAGCTACACAGCTACAGGGAAATTAATGTTCCACTCATTTTCAAAAAATGTTTGGTAGGACTTATCCCTATGTATAGCAAGAGGAAAGAGAACTTACATCTTCCTTTGGAAGATAAAGCTTCCCAAGTTGCAGATAAACATTGAACTTGGCTTTAAAATAGCAAAAAATCATACACAAACTCAATATAATAGACATATGGAAGACTTTGAGGAGCTATAAAATATTGCTTTTGGTATCTTTCCATTTAGATGAGACTTTAATCAACATTTTTGCTGTTCAAGGTCAACCAAACCAGCAATTTGACTGTTGTTTCAAAGATGTGCACAGATTTTTATATATGTACTTATAGCTTTTTTAAAGACAAAACTAAAATCCGTGAGATCTTCAGTCTTAAGTTATAATTCCACAAGTTTTAACAAATGCATCCACCCATGTAATTCAAATACGTATCTACATAGTGTAACTGTCAACCAAGAGTTTTCTCTGTAATTCAACCTCAGTTAAAATATTCCCAGGAGGTACCACTGCTTGGATTTGTTAAACAAAATTAGTTTTGCTGCTACCAAGAATTTCTATAAATGGAATCACGCAGTGTATATTCTCTTGTGTCTAGCTACTTGTGCTTAGCATAATGTCTATGCATTCCAATCAGGTTGCTAAATGTGTAAATTTTTCTTTGTTACTATCTAATATTATTGCATTGTATGACTGTACCACATTTCACATATCCATTTCAGTTTTTACACCTTTATTCACAAGGTTTCTGTAGACATATTTTACAAATCATTTTATAAGCATAAATTCTCATTTCTGTTGGTTAAACAAATCAAAGAGAAATGGCCAGGTCATGTGTAAGAGATTTGCTCAACTTCATAAGAAAATTTGAATATTTTTTCCAAAATAGCTGTGTGATTTTACATCCTCACCAGCAATGTATTAGAGTTTAATCATTCCCCAATATCAACAGTGATAGGTGTTTTCCACCATGGAAGGAGAAGTAAAGCAAAAAATATAAAATATTTCTTTATTGTGGGCACAGGGAAGACCACAGTAGGAGAAACAAGGGCAACGTGGAACTTCCCAGGGCGTGTTGTTGGATCCTGGGCTAAATAGGCACAGGTGGGAGGTGGGGATTAGGAGGCCGACCACCTGACATGGCAGACCAGGATTGGGCAGGTGTGTGGGAAAGGGAAACAGGATATTACAAAAAGGGAAGTAGGAAGTCATAATTTGACTCAGGGGAAGAAGGGTGACGCTTAGCATATGACCTTTAAAGGCCTGCACCATATTGGCTCTGACCTCTTGAGGTCAGCGCCATATTGACTTGGCGCCAAACTGGCTGAGCACAACACATGACTACCAGCGCCATATTGGCTGGTTGCTATACTGACTAAGCAGGAATTACAGTGAGGCGAAAAACAAAGAGCACTGCTGGTGAAAGGGCTGCTGGTGAAAGGGTATAGCGCAAGATTCCCGGTGTCACGCATACTTGCCGTTAATCTTTTTCTGGTAGAATCTCAGTGTGCCTTGTCTGTGCATTTTTCCGATCACTAATGGTTCCAAGAACTTTTTATGTGCTTGTTGTCTATTCATATATCATTATTTAATGTTGTTACACCTCTCATGTTTTGTTATTTATTTTATTATTGAGGTATAGGAATTACGTACATTTGGGGTAAAATTTCATCAAATATTTATATTGTGAATTTTTTTCATAGTATAGTTTGTTATTTTATATTTTATCTGTGCTTTTTGATAAGCAGAAGTTTTAAATTCTACTATTACTGCTTAAGAAATCTCTGCCTTTTTCAGCTTTTCTTCTAAACAACAATTCATATTAACTTTCACATTTGAATTGCTAAGTTAATTGTGTGTATGATTTGATAGAGAAATAAATATATTTTTCCATATGAACATGGTGCTTTTTTCAGTATCACGTATTGCATAGATTAAATTTTCTGTTTCAAAATATTTTGGCATATTCAATGAAAATAAATTGAATGTGTAAGCATGCCGAAGTTCTGGAATGTGTATGTTGATCTATAATTTTGTTATAAATTAATGCTTAAACAGTGTTTCCTTGAGGACAGAATAAGAATCCCCAGCACCACAACCACCACCACCAACCCCAGTCCCTGAAAAGACACTGATAGTATGTCATGTATAGAAGTGTCATAGTGAAGTCCATTCATTTTTACAATTAATATGACTGAAAAATTATAACTACAAGATTTTAACACAGAAAAAATGATTTCTGAGGGTCTTTCTAATTGTCTCAATGTGTTTGGCTTCTCCTTTTCAGCACTAATATTTTTTGTAACCACCACCTCCTTGCCCACACACCTACATTTGCTCCTTTCCTAGCAGAAAAATTTCCAAATATTGAGCATGGTTCCACTTTTTACCTGATTTTTGCTGCAAATTTAGCTGAAGAAAAACTCTCAACAATGCCTATATCACAACCCAACTGCTTTCTTGCCCTGAACTATCTTCTACTTGATAAACCATTTCATAGTCTTTAATCTCAGTTTGTCACAAAATCCCAAAGCATGGACAACATACTGATAACCTTTTGCCATCCTGTAATACAAGAGCCCTCTAGTCCAATTCCTGGTAGAGCCTTCATAATTTCTAAAACCGTATGAGCAGCACCTATAATAGCTACATCTCACACAGTATTCTGGTCTTCGTAGTCTTCACCAGAATTGTCCCTTTAACTCAGTCTGTAGCATTTTAGCTTCTGTCTTTGCTCCTCCAAATTTTTCAAATTCTTCCCATAAAACAAATGCAAATGCTTCTCCACATCATCGATATAGTGATCCTACTTTTCAGTAGCAAATGTTGTATTTGGACTTTGCTGAGAGACAGTCTCGTATATGTTAATTACATAATTATCTATGTACATAATTATAAAAGGGGATTTATTAGGCTCATATAATCAAAGAGACCAGACCAACAAGTCTAACAATGACTGTCTGGAGGCTGGAAAGGTAGGAAAACTAGTAGACTCTGATTCGAAGAAGCCCCAAATCTCAGAATGACCGAGACACACGCACAACTCCAGTAAAGTAAAAGGGCTCAAGATCTGAAGGCACTAATTCCTGCCCCTAGAAAGCTGCTGAATCAGTCTGCATCCAAATCTGGTGAACCTGGAGTTAGATTCCAGTGGATGACAGCAACAGGTAATCACACCTGTTCAGAAAAGAAATGCTTATGCGGAAGACAGAGCTTCCACCTTCCATTATTTTATTCCATCCAGTGCCCCACCCCCCGCCTACTGGATGGCACTGCCCATGTAGAGGCTGGAACTTCTCACACACATGCCAGTCTTGTCTGAAAATACTCTTACAAAAATACCCAGGAATATGCTTAAATGATTCTCTAGTATTATTGCTTAGATCTCGAATGTTCTCCAAGAGTCTCATGTGGTCATAAGTGGGGTTTGGGGGAGGGGACTGGATCATGGGGACTCTACATTCATGTGCACATTGATCCACTGATGAGCTCAAACCCAAACTATAATACCATCAATCATCAATACTATTACATAGACACTTACAGATGATTAGAATATGCTTGGTATTGTCATTACTGGTTTAAATACACTGAGTAATTAAAACGTTAGGTAATATTTGAAGGTTATAACAGTCAGAATGTCAACACTGTAAAACAAGAACTGTACTTTCCCCTAATTTTCAGGGTAGGAAACTGAGACACAGAATGCCTTCAGATGCTTTTCCTGGGTCACACTGTTTACCAGTGACAAAGTGGGCTTTGATCCCAACAGGGTTTCATAGTCTTAAATAGCTGAGGAACAGGAAGCATAGCTTGCTTTCAAATGAGAAACAGAGAGAACTGTGTAATTCAGCAGAAAGACAGAAATAAAATCATTGCATTTGGCAGTTGAAAGGTGATTCTCATCAGAAGGTCTCCACAGAATGCTGGAGGAAAATGGACCTAACAGGAGAATGAAAAGCAAAGTGCCATGGAGGTCACAAGGTGTGCTGGGTAAACTTCTAAAGGCTCTGTAGGGAAATACTAATGAACGGAAAGAGAGGGGGGTATTTTGGCTTCCTGTCCTTTTACTTTGGAACTTGTTTGTGTATTGAGATAAGAAATGTGAACCTGTTTATGGGCAAGTGGAAAGGAGCCAGCATAAAAGGAAAGTTTGGTATGTAACTATTTACAAAACAAACCTTCAAGATCATAGAGTTGCCTGCGACAAATAGGAAACAAAGAAGAGGAATGAAAGTGTATGGCACAGGCAGTTGGGAAACCACATTCACCTGCTTTTTCTTATGCTTCTCACAACCCTTCTTGCCCCAGGATCCCAGACAGGCTTTGATTCCATACCAAAACATTAGGCGCACACTGGAGTCTGCTCCTCTGACACTGCAGTGTGCTGATGAATTAAGTGTGAATGAATCAAATACAGATGGACTGAATTTCACTTGAAATAAACATGAATTACAAAACTGGAAGAGGAGAAATACACAAGGAAAAATCACTTTATGCCAACTGAAAATTGCTTGAATGCTCATTTTTCCAGCCTGACTCAATAGTCCCTTAATATTTCTCAGCTCCTATTCAACCTGCCCTCCATTTGTCTCTGAACAGAGAACATTTGACTGTCCTTTGGGACCTTCAGAGCAAGTGTGGGAAAAGCATGGAGGCAGGAACTTCCAGGAAGCAACAGTATAAGATTTGGGTAGGCATTTACTAGTGAGCATGGTGTCTGGGAGATGGTGGTGAGAAGTGATTGTGGCATGCCTCAAGGATGCTCTCCATCCTCAGTTTTGCAGATTCAGACATGGCAACACGGCATGGTGGAAAAATCCATGGGCTTTGGAATCAGGCTGCCCTGGATCAGAACTCAAGAAATAGCTATGCATCCTAATCCAATGTTATCTCATAAACCTCAGTTGAATTATCTGGGAAAAAGATATTGTCTGTCTGTCTGTCTGTCTGTCTTGTAGTACAGGAGGTAGAACCCAAAGACTTATGCACAGTAGACAAGCTCTCTGCCACTGAGCTACATTCACAGCCCTTTATTTTATTTTGAGACAGGATCTTGCTAATTGCCCAGGTTGGCTTCGAGTCTGCGGCCCTCATGTCCCATGCGCCAGTCACCCTGGCTATCATACACTCATATTAGGTTTCAGTGCTTCTGTATATTCCAAAAGCATACAGAAAATGCTCCTGACCACATTTGTGTTTTTGGAATATATAAGCCAGTGTCCACACACACAAGTCTGAATAGCAGAGCAATGCTTTCTAGCCTGGCTTCTGAAGTAAAGGGATTCTCTACTAGCAGGATCCAGATGAGATTCTAGGTAAGACTCAGGAATACATATTTTTCAAGTCTCTCAGGCGATTCTGGTGATTTGTTACCTTTAGGAACCACTAGAATTGAGGCTAGAGTAGGAAAAAGGAAATCCCTCTGAAGCTTCCTCAGGACTCTAGGTCTGTCTCTTCTTTCAAGTGTTCTCTCTAATGGAATCTGTGTAATTTTACAGCAAAAAGAATCATTGCAGTGCTACTCAAATGCTGATCCCAAAAGGGGCTGTAATTTTTCATGAATACCCTTCTCAGGAGAAAAAAAATGTAGTTTTGAAGGAGCAGGAGAATGGTTGCAAAGTTCAACACCAAACTGATGATTCCTAGTCCTAGACATTAGATTACTTCCCTCAACCCTGCAGTTTACAGAGCGGTTTTTCATTGGGCTGGGCTGAAGAACAAATGAATCAGCAGAACAAATGCATCCTGAGCTTTTTTAAGTGACAGTGCTTGTAATATTAATGGCCCGATTCAAGACGTCAGCTGCTAGTAGCCATATGACTTTGTTCTAGCCAATCAGACATAGTAAGAGTTGTTCATAGGGCTTCAGAGAAAGATCTCCAGCAGCTGGAGACCATCAGTGAAATAAATGAAACTCCCTTGTGTAAACATCTCACCGTCTCCCAGATGAGAGAAACCGAAAGAGTAAATAAGGACTAAAATGTACAATAGATACTGTGAAATGGGAGGAAACTGTTCTAAAGGAAAGAAAGACTAGGATGGAGGAAGGGAGAAAGGTAGGAAGGGTAAGTAGGAAAAAAAAAGATTTGACAAATGGATACAATGGAAACAAAGCTTTGTAAATAGAGGGGGAAGATGGATTCAAAGGAGGATTCAAAGGAGGAGAGGGGACTGGGAAAAACAGAGAAGTCAAAATATAACATGTAGAGCTACAAATTCCCTCTGACGAATATGATCATTATGTATATCTAAAATCTACCAATACACTTAATCATATATAGAGATACAGAATGATATATGAAAATACTCAGGAAGCATGTGCCTTTTACCCCTGCCCTTCATCTCTTTCCTGTCCTGTACTGTGACTGCCACACTGGACTGGCGCAGCTGTCTTGATGAACACACAAGGTAAAGAAGTGATGGGGAGAAAAAGAAGTCAAGAAGAGCTTGTCTCTCTATCAGCATCTTGAAATAGCCATGGAAGCACTGGAATGTTTACCTCTATATTTTTTATCATACATGGTAAATAAAATTCCTGATTTATTTATGATATTTGTTTTGCTCTTAGGTTTCTATGAGTCTATGAATTGGTTGTGATAAATTTGCCAGCATTTGACTAGGCAAATGACATCTCTGTCACAGGCAGAGTGGTTTCTCCATCTGTAAAAGGGACAGGAGGGTGAATTTTTAAAGCCCCCTAAAGCCTGAGTGATGTATTAGAAACATGGATGGTGTGGGAGAGTGAAAATTTTGATTTGAAATTCTAGATTCTGAGCACACATTGTCTATATTTCATTCAGCTGGTTATTTGCTCTCCTAAGCATCAGTTAGAGGGAGGCTACCTCCTGAATGATTCATTTTATTCTGAATATTAAATGTAAATCTGAGCAACACAGAAACTGATGAATATTAGTGTCCTGCTTCTACCATTTCTATGAACAAGTAAAAGCAAAAATACACTGAATTTCATTCCATCCTCAGAGTTTTTAAATTTCTTTTGTGCTTAAAACATCACCTTTTATTTTTTGGTATTAACTAATGAATACCCATCAAGTACTATTATTTTTATTATGATTATATGTTTTACTTTTCTATTCTGTACCTGTAATATTGTTCCAGAATCTTCTAAGCACAAAAGTCTGAAGCCAGTTTCCTGTAGAAGGAATGTGTATGAATGTTTCTATATATATATATTTGATGGCTACTTGGTAGAGACATTAAGTTAATCAGTAAGTCACATATTGAAATCATTAAGCCTTCCAAGAAGATAAGAGCTGAGTCTACATCATTAGATAGAAAATATTTTCCCTGGATTTCTGCAGAAACCTTTTCATACCACCAGAGAGCAGTAAATGGCCACTCTTTGGGATTTTGCAAACTTTAAGACCCACTTATAGATAACTGCTTCTCTAGGTGAACAGCCAGGCAAACACTAAGGTTTGGCTGGCCAGCTGGTTAGATGAAAGTAAGCACTAAAGGCAGGTAACAGTGAGCTAGTGTAAGCACTTGTAAGTTTTGCTATGTAGCCCACAGAAGCTTCCTGGAGTTGGATAAAGACAGATGGAAATTTCCAAGTGACTAGGGAGATAATAAATTCTTGCCATTGCTTTTTTATAGAATGGAAAGTGAGATCCAAACTTGGAGTAAGATTTATCTAAGATCACAGAGGAAGTTGGTAGCAGCACTGAAGTCAGAACTTGTGGCTATTGGTTGACTCTGAAACCCCTCCTCTTTCACTGATAAATAGGTACATATGTGTGGGATATTCTGATATTCTCATCCTGTACTGTTGAAGAGGACACTGTGACTTTCTTCAGTGAGTCTTTGTATCATGGAATTCAGTAAATACTTCCATTTGCACCATTATCAAACAATACTAAGTTTACAGCTTCTCAATGGAAGATAACCAGGTGTTAGACAACTATCAGTGGGGTTTAAGAAAACCTGTCTTCTTCAGGAGTGTAATTCTGATCAGCACAGATGAAAGATCTTTATCATTCTGAATTTGATGTCCAGAAAAGACTAACCAGAGGCCAATGCATTCATTAACTCTTCTTTTAATGAAATATTTAGACTAGAGTACATATAGGAACTATCTTAGACTGTGTGGGCATGAGAAAAATGTAATTCCTACTCTGATCAAATCCATAGTCTACTGTCACATCTTTATAAGAAATAGGGTAATTGCAATGCAAAACCGTAAAATTGTCTAGGTAGTATATATGCTAATGATCAAATTTCACTTTAAACTACATCTCTTCTTTAAGGCACATGCAAAAAGCCACTTTCCAAGAACAGTCTGTCTTGCAGGTCAGGTAGAACAGAGCAGGATACCATACAAATGTCCGTGCACATATGAGTGCCTTGGAATCCCTTGATGAGCCTCCATTGGAATGATAATGCTCTTGTGTCCTTGAGGGTGAAGTCCCTCAAAAGGAAGCTGAGAAACTAAGGTCAGTTCTCATATAGAGATGAAATTTCAACAGAAAAAGGCTCTCTGATCCTATGTACAAGATAAATCTGCTTCTTGTCATATCAATTCCTATGGAACATAAAACCAGGGATTCTAGGTTGATTACACATTATGCTTTATAACCAAATTGACTAGAGCTTTTGGGCCTGTGTGAAGACTGATTAATGGCTCTGTATGTCCTTGCCAGAGTTGAACACAAGGACTTTCAAAGAGAAAGCCTGGCAGTGGAGGGGTCCTGATCTAGCTGAGTTGATGATTTATAAATATCTTCTCCCCTGAAGAACCGTACCAGGAGGCACAGAGACTGAACATGGAAGCTTTGTGGCAAGATGAGGCAGCATCACCTGTCAGAGCAAAGATTAGCAGTTTCTGTAAACTTGCAGCTGAAACTACCAGTGGACAGGTTACCTGACACCATTCCTCTTGCTTTATTTTAGAGGTTGGGCCTATTTCACTTTCAAGAGTTCATACTATTTTATTTATTGTTATTTCTGTCGATGTTTTGCCTGGGCTTTTTATAAACAATTTCTTGGGACAATGATAGCCTAAAAAAAGAACAATAAAGAAATCATGCAATGGAATGTTATATACCAAAATGAAGTATGTGAGTCTCAGAGAGATTAATTAGGAAAATCAATTATGTGTCACTATATTTTCACTTTGTGTTCAAGAAGTGGTTTGGAGAGGTTGAGCCAATATTGAGCATATAGTTCTCTGTGGTCTTGAATGGGAGAGATTCCAGTTATGGCTGCACTAGATGGTAGAAGAGGCTTCCCAAAGGAGGGAGATCTGAGCATGAGCACACACAACCCAAGAAATTAGTGAAAAACATGAAATCAGAACAGAGGGAATACCATATGCAGAAGATAGATGTCTGGAGTCACAGTCAAGTCTTTTCATTGACCTTGGGATAGGGAATAAGGGCAGGAGGAATTGAACTTGCAGAATAGTAGAGAGGATAATTTTATTTTATTTCTCTACTCCTTTTTTTTCCAGTAAATCAGATTTGGAATTCTATATAACAAGAACATTGCCTTCCTGGGCAGAACAATCAGGAAAATGTTGGCAGTCTTGCCAACTGTGCTCAATAGCCAAGGTGAATGGATAAAGAAAATTTAGTATTTATGCACAATGGAATATTGCTGTTCCTTAAAGAGGGATAGACAAATAAATGGCTAAATAAAGTAGAGCAGACAGCATGTGAGAATTTCATGGAAGAGGTGAGGGAATAGTCTCCAGTAAGTCACACGGTCGTTTGTTTCTATGGCAGCATGAGACTCCTCAAGTCAATCCCTCTGTCATATTCCCATATTCTACTCTAGCTGAAGAGGTCAAGCAAGGTCTGGCCAAGCAGAGAGCTCATTTTCCTTTGGAAAGAATTCACTGCTCTTATTTTGCAATTTTTTGCTTCTGATGTTGTCAGTGAAGTCAAAAGCTTCTGGGATTGCTGTTAGACCCAGGGTGTGTGAACAGACGTCTGGAGCAGAGCTGCCCTGGAAAGAATGCCCTTGCTGTGAACAGAGCAGCTCTGAATGCACACAAGGAGAGCAGGATATGTTTTCCCTTCCCGGGAGCAGAATGGGTGGTCACATGGACAGGTACCTTGATTAGAGCCAAACATACATCATTCCTCAAAGGCAGTGGATACTGTAG
Organism: Dinomys branickii; assembly: GCA_004027595.1. Taxonomy (NCBI): domain Eukaryota; kingdom Metazoa; phylum Chordata; class Mammalia; order Rodentia; family Dinomyidae; genus Dinomys; species Dinomys branickii. The sequence goes on along the minus strand of PVLD010026504.1, from coordinate 9,050 downwards.
AAAAATGAGCTTAAAATCTAGAGACCTGCTTCCCATATGTAGAACACAAGTCTTGCACCATCTGTAAGACTTTGCACATGGAATCTATTGCTTTCTTCATCCAGGTTCTTTAAATTAGAATAGTACCAGTAACTAACTCTTCAAACTGCTTTAAGGATGAAATGAAGTGATTCCCATGTGCTACTTAAATAAATCTGGGTATTGAGCGGGTTTTTTCTATGTATGTATGTATATATGTGTCTATATCTATGTGTCTATATCTATGTGTCTATATCTACGTGTCTATATCTATGTGTCTATATATATGTGTCTATCTTTCATCTATCCCTCTAATCAAATATATGAATGAATGGAGGAATTTCTCAACCTTTAAATATAATATCATCCTATAATATTTTAAATGTACAAAGTACCAAGAATCATTTTTTTCCTTTTTGATCCCTCTTGCTGTACACCTGCTAAGTTGTGACTTAACTGTCCAAGCCAACACCAAGTCCCCAGTTTGTTAGAGAAGTCTGGGTGTTACCAGATTTTTACATGTGTATGATGTACAACAGTATTCACTTGAGGAAAAGCTAACCTGTTTATCTGAAAATGTAGACTAGTAACAGCTCATGAAATAAATGTACCAATTAATGTCCATCTTCCATCAGAAACTGTGATGATGGAAAAACTCTTATTAATCATTCTTACCCTGCTTTCATCTGTCCAACCAGAGCTGTCATCTTCCAAGGGAGGCAAGCTGAAATGAAATGGGGGAGAAAGATATATGTGCAGTTAGCACTCTTCCAGTTGGAAAGCCTGAGAACTACAACTTCAGCAGATAGGCCCAGGCTTCCCACTCTTCTTGGAAGCGCCCTTAAACAGAGGTTACCCCAGAGAGGCTATTCATCCATGAGCCTCATCCAGAGTCATGTTGCAGGTACTGCCTTAGATTGACTAATACACTAGGGCTTCAATCCAGCTATGCATCCTCAGTACTTTCTCTGTAGACAGTCACACATATGCTTGAATTCTTAGCCAACCAACATAGGGGCAACATAAGTTTTTTGTAAATCTTGCCAAAAATGTATTTATGTGAAAAAGGAACCATCTCTCAGATTTACCTTTTATTTTTGGAGCTGACCAAGTCTTGGTTCTTAGCATGATTTATTGTACTGATACAAGTTAAGAACCCACACATGAGCTAGATATAAGGGAGACTGAACATGGTGTGCTGTGGTGTTCCTATTTTTATTCTTCCTGGTTTAATCATACAACTGTGTGTGTGTGTGTGTGTGTGTGTGTGTGTGTGTGTGTGTGTGTGTTTTATTGGCATTCTCTTTATTATAATATAATCTTCTGCTAATTTGCCAACTTATGTGATACTGTAGAAGAAGAATAGATATAATCAACCACATAGATGATGATTTTACAATCACAGGGAAATGTAGATTTGTCCATGCATAACACTGGATCTCATGAATGAGATAAAATAGCTCAAAGGAGAGAGAGAGAGAGACAAAGAGAGAGAGAGAAGGCAGGGGAGGGGACGGGGTAGGAGGAGAGGGGAGGGTTGAGGTGAGGAGAAAAAGGAGAGGAAAAGAGGGAAGAAAAGGAAAAGGAAGAGGAGGAGAAAGATCATCTGAAACTTAGAAACCATAAAAATCTTTCTCAACTGAACTGTATTTCCATTCCCTGGGCAGCTCAGATTACATGTATTTCTCTGTCCTTAGCTTATAGATCATGTATAGTTTCTGTGGTTTTGTTTTGAATTATCTTTTAAATAAGGATGAAAAGAAATATAAATGAAGGAATCCAATGCTTCAATTCAACAAATACTATCCATATTATCAAGTTTAAGTAATAAGGATAATGATAATAAATAAAAATAGTATAGAGGTACCTCAAAAAGACGAGGACAGACACCAAAGCATGAACACTACAATTCCACCAATATAAAGTTCAACCACAGGAAAATGATGTACTAGAAGCAGAAATCACAAGAGCATCTGTCCGCAGAGGAGCATACTGTGAGATCAAAAAAGGAAGCCATCTGGGGAACTGATGATCCTTAGTGTCTCATCTGGCTGCTGGTTATGATTAAGAGTTCAATCAGCAAAAATTTTACAAGCCATCAATTATTTATCTGTGCACATTTCTATGTGTATGTTATACCTCAGTGTTTCCCATGCAGTTTGGATTTTGTTCATGAAGACTGTTCCTACCTGTATGTCTTCAAGATTTTGATCTATTTTCTCTTCCAGTAAATTTAATGTTTCTGCTTTAATATTTAAATCATTGATCCATTTTGACTTTAGTTCAGTGCATGGTGATAAACATGGGTCTAGTTTTAGTCTTCAGCATGTAGAGAGCCTGTTTTCCAGCACCATTTATTAAACAGGCTATCTTTCTTCCAGTGAACATGGTTGCCATTTTGTCAAAGATAAGGAGACTGAGTGTAATTGTAGTTGTGTCTGTATCTTCTAATCTGTTCCAATGGTCTTCTGGTCAATTTTGCCAATACCATGATGATTTTATCACAATAGCATTGTAGTATAATTTCAAGTCAGAGATTTTGATGCCTCCTGACTTTTCTTTGTTGCTCAGGATTGCTTTTGCTGTTCTAGGCCTTTTCTGGTTCCAAATGAATTTTAGGAGTATTTTCTCTAACTCTGTGAGGTATGCTAATTGTATTTTGAATGGGATTGCATTAAATCTGTATAACAATTCTGGAAATATGGCACTTTTCGCTATGTTGGTTCTTCCTATCCATGAGCAAGGGATATCTTTCCATTTTCTTATATCCTCTTCATCTCCTTTTCCAGAGTACTGTAATTTTCAATACATAAATCTTTTACCTCCTTTGTTAGATTGATTCCTAAGTATTTCATTTTTGGGGTGCTATTGTGAAGGGTGTGGTTTCCCTAATTTCTCTCTCCATAAGTTTGTTGTTTGTGTACAGGAATGTTATTGACTTTTGAGTATCCAGGCACACAACTGACTTTGGTTATTAACTCTAGGAGACTTTCGCTGGAGTTTTGGTGGTCTTCTATATAGAATATCCTGTCATCTGCAAATAATGATAATTTCACTTTTTCTGTCCCTATCCTTATTCCTTTCACTTCTCTTTCTTGTCTAACTGCTCTAGCTAATGTTGCCAAAACTAAGTTGAAAAGGAGTGGTGATAGTGGATGTCCTTGTCTTCTTCCTGATTTTGAAGTGAAAGCTTTCAGTTTTTATCCATTTAGTATGATGCTGGCCTTTGGTTTGTCATAGATGACTTTTCTCAGATAGAGATAAAGACCATCTATTCCAATTTGTCTGTAGAGCTTTTATCATGAATGAGTTCTGGACTTTATCAAAAACTTTTTCTGCATCCGTTAAAATGATCATGTGATTATTTTTCCTCTGGCTCTGTGGATATGGTGTATTACATTTATTGATTTGCATATGTGGAACTATCCCTGCATTCCTGGGATAAATCCCACCTGGTCATGGTGTATAAACTTCTTGATGATTTGTTGAATTCTGTTTGCTAGTATCTTATTGAGAATTTTTGTATCTATGTTCATTATGGATATTGGCCTGTATTTCTCTTTTGGGGTTGTATCTTTCTCTGGCTTTGGTAATGGTAATACTGGCCTCCAGGAAAGAGTTACAGGGTATTGCTTCCTTTTCAATTTCAGTAAAGAGTTTGAAGAGTACTGGCATTAGATCTGCTTTAAATTCATTGTAGAATTTAGCAGTGACTCCTAATAAATATTTTATTACATTTTTAATCTCATTAACTGATATTATGTTATTAAGAGTTTTCATATCTTCTTGATTCAGCTTTGGTAATTAATATGTACCTAGGAATTTGTTCTTTCCTTCTGTGTTTTCCATCCTATGAGAATAAAAGATTTTCAACTAAGTAGGAATGAATTTCTGAATTTCCCCAGGATCTGTAGTGACTTACTCTTATCATTCCTCAATGCATGAGTCTTTCTTTCTTTTGATAAGGTTGGCTAAGGGTTTATCAATTTCATTTATTTTCTCAAAGAACCAACTCTTCTATCCATTTATTCTTTGTATTTGTTTCCTTGGTTTCCATTGTGTTGATTTCTGCTGTGATCTTTGTAATGTACATAATGTTGAATGTAGTGAAAACATTCAGACTTGTCTTCAGGTTGTAGAAAACCCACTTATAGAAAGTGGCTACCGATTCAGTATGGCTTAGAGTTAGAATGGATATCACTCACTGTACTTCAAACAACTTGAAACAAAGCAGCAACTCTTTTTTAACAATTATCACAATTGTCCAGGGCTGTATGTGACCCACAGGTCACAGTTACTTGCCTGTGTTCAACCTGTGTTTGGAAAATGAATATGTACCCTCGAAGGTGCATAACCAGCAGTGCCATGCATTCATCCATTAGCTCCAAAAGTTTCTTCCCCACATCTTTGGTTTTATTTTCTTCTGATTTGCTTTAACCTTTTATGATAAAAACATTGAATACACAAGCTGGAATACAAATATACACTGAATGTTAAATCTAAAATGTCTTACAACAGTAACAAAGAACATTGCCATTAATTCCTATCAGAATATTCCCACCTTCTTCACACTTATGCCGTGGTTCTTGCCACTTTATGAAGCAGTTCTAGTTCTCTTTGTGGTGAATGTCTTCCAGAGTATGAGGAAAAGCACCCTGGGCACTTCTGCCCAGGATCATCTGATAGAAAGGCAGGCCCAAAAAACATGACGATGCAGCCTCATCCACCTTATTCACCACATGTGGAATCATTATTTCTGGCTCTTTCCCAAAGTCGAGATAGGCATGGAAGCTAAACATTTTGAGCCAATTTGAAGACTCAAGGGATCCAGGTGAGCACAACTGAAGTCTTGAGGAAGGGCTTCCAGAACTACTTTAGACAGTGGCAAGAACCCTGAGATACCCATGATTGAAGGGAGAGGAAGTGTTTTGATGGTGGTTTCTCTTTTACTGTAATGTAAGTTTTCAAATTTAAACATTCACAGTATATTTCAATCGCACTTCTTAAGATCTATACTTAGCAGATTTGCACTGTGATTTTCTTTTATTTGTTTATTTGCTTGCTTCCTCTTTTGTTTACTTCAGCACAGGGGATTGTAACCAGGGGCTCATATTCAGTACACAAAAGCTCTACCATTAAGCCACTGAGTTACTAACCCTTTTTATGTGAGACAAGAGCTTTTCAAATTACTCAAGCTGGAATCAAACTTATGATCCTCCTGCCACAGCCTCCATGTACATTTTAATATAGAAAACAGCTCAAGGATCCTCAGCACCTTTGCAGAAGGAAGAATTGGTTTCCGTTTCACAAGATCAAATCACTAGAGATATATTTGAGAATTAACAATTTGTACAACACCTGGTACTAGGTGAGGGAGATACAATGTAGAACAAGATAGACGCAGTGGCCCTGGCTTTTCTTTAGCCTTATGTTCAAGCAGAAAGAGCAGGAAGAAATCAAATTGCTACAGAAGTGTTAACTTTGAAGAAGGAAGTCAAAATTCTGTGAGTCTGTAACCGGAAGTACAACCTGCTCCTGGGGGAAGTTTTTCAACATTTTAGGAAGAGGATTAATGAAGCAGGTGATGTCCCTTAGGTCACCTTGAAGGCCATTAAGAAATGGGAAAAAAAAAGGGTAGGGTCCTTGGGAGAAATAAAAAAACACAATTCTGGCTCATCCTGATGTGTCTTGGGTGCTATGAAATAACTCTTTGAAAATCATTCAGATTTTCTTTGTAATCCTGTTTCGGAAAATGTTAAAGTGGTTCGTAATGAATTTGTATGTTATACTTAATTAGTTGTTTGAAAATAATTGCTCTGAAGTTTTATGAATGATCATCTGGAGAGTCATTCAGGCCATTAACTTTTTCTTTGTAAATGAGTTTAAAATAAGTGAATAACAATTTCTGTCTGATTTAATATGAAGGTCAAAGAAATAAATTTTTGTTATTGCACAGTTTTATTAAAAACTCAGTTTTTATTTCTTATAAACAGATAAGAATCTGATCTCAATATGAAGAAGTCTTTGTGTTTAAAGAGCTAAAAATAGAACAGAATGAAATTTTCTCTCCATAGGAATGGCAATATTTCCAAATATAAAAAATAACTAAACATGGAAGATAACATTGAAAGAGAACATATGCTGAGAAATTACATGACTACTTACTTGGAAGAACTTAAAGGAAATGTATTTCCCTTATTCTTTGTTTGTTTGTTTGTTTGTTTGTTTTTTCTTTTTGAGCTAGGATCTCACTACATACTTCAAACTGACCTCTACCTCACTATGAAGCCCACACCATCCTCGAACTCACAAAGACCCTCCCACCTTATCCTGCTCAGTGCTGGAATGACAGGAGTGTGCACCATGTCCAGATGCCTTTTTCCTTTATTGAGTGATATTATATTTTGGATACTACCCTCAGATTTATTTGTCTATTTATATGTAGGTATATATACAAGAAAATTTATTGCAGTGCTTTTGGTAATTAAGGAAAAAGGAAAACTAAACATTCACTTGGGGAGAAAATTCAGGTTAGTCTGCAAGATTCTTCTAATAAGAACAGGGCAGATCTTATGAAGAATAGAAAATTGTTGAGAGACAGTATTAACCAGAACATTTGAAAGCACCAGAACTATTTGGCACCTATGCACTAATTTTCTTCTCTATATATTTTAAGGTTTTATCAATATCTGGAAGGGCTTTAAATTATATGAATATATACCTATGTGTTTTATGTGTATATGAATGTGTATATGTAAACATTTTTATTTAGAAAAACCTGGTAGAATAAGTATACAGAATAGTAAATATGAGCTAACAACTTTTTCACCTACCATCTTGGAATTTTTTAAACACTGGTTCTCATTATGTAGTCTACATTAGCCTTGAACTCATTATGTAGCCCAGGTAGGTCTTAAACTCATGATCCTCCTGCCTCAGCCTTGCAAGTGCTAGGATTATAGGCATATGTCACACTGCTCAGATTTCACCCATGGCTGTTAGTGGCCAATTCTAGTTTTGTGAACATTATTTTGAATTAGCATGTTTTTATAACACAGTTGAATTTTAAAAGCAAGTAAAACCAGGTCCATTCCTCTCCTGATTATCTTTGTCCACCTGTAGATGTAACAGTACTTCCTGGCTGTGTGGGGCTATCCCTATCTGGAGCACAGAGGCTACTTTTGTTTTGATTTTTATCCTGTTCCTGGCACGGAATAAGTGCTCACTAAATACCTGCACTAGATCTAAATCATGGTTTCTTGATACTCCCTTTCCAAGCACCTGGTACCCCAACAGTCTTGACCAGTAACCACAGGGTCACCCCTATATACAATTGTGCTTTTGTTCTTACATTTATTATTTTGTTTATTCTTTGTAGTTTTTATTTTCTCCAACATCAAATTTCCCACATCAAACTCTCTCTGTTCAATTCTCTATTGAATTCTCTTCAGTGATGTAGATGGTGAACAAGGTCTCTGCGTTGCCAACTGAAGCTTTCCTGGTACAAACTGAAACCTGCACTGGTGAGTGAGGCTGCTTCGTACCCAAGCTGGGAAACAACAATCACCTTTCTCTGCCACAACCATAGATGTGAAAGATAGACTTCAGTTCCTTTTTTGTTTCCTGCTTCCAAATGCTAAGAACATCCAAGGAAAAGTTAGGATCAGTTTCCTACAGGGAGGCTCAAATTCCTACTGTTCACTTCCTCTCCTGTGCTTGCTGTTCTGTTTGGAAGGAGGTACCACTTGCCCCACAGCTAGCTAGGTGTATACAGCCAAAACCGAGCCTCCCCGTGTAGGTCTTGGATGCACATTTGGTGGGCAGCTTGTACTAGAACTCCTCTTTGACTTCAGTTCTCAGCTAAATTTCCCTAACCTGCCTTATGAGCACATCCCACAAACTGGAAATTATTTAACATCTATTACTATTGGCTCCTCATGGCGTGAGTCGGAGAAAGGAGGAGTAAAGAGACCAGAGGAAAGAGTGCAGTTTGCACACTGCAGCATCTGATCCGCCGCCATCTATGGAGATTTCCTCAGTAAAGGAGGTTGGCTCCCAGCCCCAGTTGGCAGCTTCTCCGATCTGGTTCTCATGTCAGACATCTGTCAGCGCTCTGTGAGGACCATTGGAAATCAAGCTCATTCACAGTTTGTCTTGGACCTCCTGATGTCTTCCCACCCCTACCAGCTACTGAAAAAGAAAGGGGGAAAAAAGTTATAACGTTTCTCTAGCCATGGTGGGAATAGCCAAAAAAAGAAATGAGAACAAGAAAGCACTAACAAAGAAGACATGTTCCCATGCCTGCTCATTGTCAAAGAGTCCATTCACTCATTCCCCAAATATTTATCAAGCCCAACTGTGCCAAGCTTTGCGGTAAGCACTGGTGACATACTGTTCATGCAAACCTGAGCAAGACTTTTTATCCTGTTGTTTTTTTTTTTTTTTTTTTTGCCCTTAACCTTTCCTTAAACAAGCACAACTTCTGCAGCCTTAGCTCACTTCCAGCTCTCTGCAGATGTCTCTTTTGTAGGATATCTCATAAAGGACTATGTATCTCAGAGAGCAGAAACTCAATCTGTTACCACAAAAGGACACATAGCTAAACGACAATGCTTCCACCTGTTTTTCAGGTCACTCTGAAACGCTTTCTGACTTCAAGAATACATACAGGGATTGGTACGCATTGTCAAGGGTCTTGACAGTTCCACCCATGAATAATGTTCATGTCATTGCTTTTGTCCATGATCTGCTTTCTAGATTTTCCTTTTATTTTTCCTCTGTTTGCAGGCAAGCTTCTAGTCAAATTTTTATCTTTTCTGATAAAATATTCTATATTTTTATACAATGGAATATTATTCAGCTATAAAGAAAGACAATTTTGGGAACTTTGTAGGCAAGTGGACAAAACTGGAGTCCATACTCATAAGTGAAATAAATCAGCGATACATGTGCAGGCAACGTATTATATCACTGGTGTAAGAACCCGAGGGTGGGAATATAAACTAAGAGTCATGAAGGAAATCTGTTCAAAA
>PVLD010026503.1:0-22096 GCA_004027595.1 Dinomys branickii | reverse complement strand
TCTTTTTTTTTTTACTTTTGTAGATGTTTGCAATATGTAATGTATATAATTCTTGTGTATATTTGGTACACATCTTAATTTCTATTCTCATCTGCCCTCCCTCCCCTCTTGCCCTCTCCCTCCATCACTTGATCCTCCAGATATTCAAAGATCTCTCTTCCTACAGCCCAATATCTGTTATTTTGCTCTTTATTATACTTTGGGTTTCTTATATAAGAAAAACTATGCAATATTTAAATTTGTGTGTTTGATTTATTTCCCTTAACATTATTATCTCAATGTCCATCCATTTTACTACAAATGACTCGAATTTATCTTTCGTTATGTCATATTTGTACACCACAGAAAAGAAAGGGATCAAGATAAAGACTGAGTGTTGAAGGAGGGAAGAGAAAGGGGATTAAAACAGGAATTAAATGTATTATGTACACATCCAGTTTCCCCCAAGAAATGCGTATCAGTCAGGGTTTACTAGAGAAACAGATATAACACAAGATATATAAATGTATAAGATATTATAAGTTTGGTTTACAATGGTCAGTCACAGAGTTGGATGAGGAAGCATGCAGAGGGTGTCTGCACTCTGGAGACTGAAGAGCCCAGCCCCAGGCCTGGAGCTCACTGCAGTGTCCGTGTAAGTCCATATCAGGAGGCTAATGGGTCTGTGAATGAATGCTGAAGAATCTATGATGAAGGCCAGAGAGTCTACACCAGAAGGCTGAAGAGTTTCAGGTAAAAGCCAAACAGTTTTCACCAGAAGCCAGGGGATGGCCAAGCTAAAGGCAAAGACTGGAGTTCCTTTGAAGAACCAGCAGCCAGTCTTTTTAATTTTTTTTTATGCAGCCTACCCACCCTGGGGTCATGGGGGTGGTCTTCTACAGCCACACCTTTCTCTTGCACAGGCTCATGATGAATACAAAGTAAGCACCCTGACTCCCTGCTGAGTCACTTAAACAAACCTCTAGACTCCCCAAGTTGACACAATGTATCAACCATAACAGAGTGTGAAATTTATCTACTACAGACATGTACTAATATACAAATAATAAAAATTTAATACGAGAATTATTGTACCACTAAAGCTGCATACTCTCATAAGCAAGGCTTTTGGAAAGTGATTGAATCATGGGGTCACTCTACTCACACACTGATACGTGAAGCAGCTGAGTGGGTGCAGCTGATACCTATGGGAAAGACACAGATCAGTGGACTTGAATCCCTTGATCACAGATCAGTAATCTGGAAGGGACTCTCTCTCATCTTGGCTCCTCCTTTCTTGCTCTGCTTTCTGGCCACATTGATGTGAGCCAGTTGACTACTGACTGTAAACATGAGCCTAAATAAATCTGTTTTCCTTTAAGTCGTAGGTGTCACCTACTGTGTCTCAGTGATGAGAAAACTAATTAGTACAGTGACATTAAGTTCATCTAGGAGCACTTAGCATTTTAAAATTAAAAAAAGTTCATAAATTATAAGAGGAAACAAGTTTACAATAAGTTGAAATCTACAAATGAGTACAGGAAACAGAATGTGAGAAATATGATTCTCAATTCTTTAAATTACCAATCCTATATCTATGCTTTTATACTATTTCTTTTAAAAAAAAATCTGGATGTAGCAGTGCATGCCTTTAATTGCAGCCTTTAGGAGGCTGAGGGAGGATGATTTTCATGTGAAAACCTGGGGCTACACACAAGGTCTACTGAAATATACAGCAAGATCCCATCTCGAAACATTAAACTAAATAAATAATACATAAATAATCAAATAAATGTTTTAAGAATTCATAGTACTGAAGCATATAATTTTATTTCAAAATATAATTTTCATCCTATTTGAATATTGTGGCATAGCAGTGAGTTGAAGCTTCTGTAGCTATTTGAAAATTTTGCCTTATATTTTTCTGGGGCTTAATATTTGAAGTATAACAGCTGTTTAGAATGAATGGTTTGAACTTAACAGAGGAGTGTTTAATGATACTAAACTCTATTCACCAATTTCAGCATTCTGGACTCTAAAAATGCAGAGTACATTAGTGCTTAGCATATTCAAAAATGTGTATAAGCATTATTACCATCAAATCTTGAGTATTTTCATCACCCTCTAAAACGATCTATTAAACACTCGCTCCTTATTTTCCATCTTTCCCCTATGTTATATAATCACTAATCTCCTTCCTGTACTTATGAATTTGTCCATTAAGAACATTTTCAATTAATGAAATTAGATAATATGTAAGCTTTTCTCTATGTGTTCCTGTGTTTAATATTTTTTCATACTTCATTCATGTTGTACCACATAGGAGTATTTGTTTCCTTTTCTCTGGACAATATTTCATTTCAAATTTATGCCCAATTATACTTACTCATTTATAAATTGATGAGCATTTAGGTTAGCTGTAAATTATGACTGTTGCAAGTACTATTGGTATGAACATTCATGTGCAACATTTATATGAACATAAATTTTCAGTGCTCCTGGGCAAAGTTCTAGGAAAAGAACTGTTATCAGGTGTATTATTCAGCTTTCTGTGGGAAAACAGCGAACATGAACAATTTACATTAAGGAAAGACTGATTTTGATTCAGATTCAGAAGGTTTATTCCATGATAACTTGGGCTCTTCCCTGTGCGTCTGTGTTGGGGCAGAACATCATAGCAGGGAGCACGTGGTAGAGAAGAATTATTCACTTTAGGACATTCAGGAAGCAGAGAAAAAGCTTGCTTTTATAACAAAGTTCCTCCTAAACAACTAAATCTGTGTAACTGTGTATTTCATTCTTCTGGCCTCATTTATGTGAAAGACAGAAACAAATATTCTACATCAGAAGACAGTACTGTATGCCCAAAGGGTGTGGAGGGCATACGTACGACCTTCATTCTCACTGCTCCCGTGTCTACCTTCCCTCTTCCCTCTGAAGGCAGTATTCATAGTTTAGCTGTAAAATATATTCATTTCCAAAGCCACACTGGCAAAACTTCAGTGTAGAATAAAGATGTAAGAGAAAGGTACCATTTAGTAAATTTAAAATCAATTTTAGGAGAGTCTTATTTATATTGAGTTATGAAGTGTAACATCAATTAAGGGAACATCTTGTTTTCTGAATTATTTTCTTTGTTTACAAGGAAATCTTTAGGTTTATTATGTTAGATATTATTAACTTTTAGCATAATTTCTAAAATCTGTATGCATAATGTGATATAACAGCATGAATTATTATTATTAAATTCTATAAAAATACCATAAAAAAACTGCCAATTATGAAATTGAAAGATGGAAATAGAGAGTTTCCAGATATTTTCCACCTAGTTAACTGTTGAAATTTCTATGTAACTCCTTTTTAAAATTAATTTTTTTCAAGCTCAATTTTGAGCCAAAACAACTTTCATGGAATTCACATAAAACCTGAATGCCTTCTGGCATTGCACTTACGATCTGCTGTTATCCTACAGTCAGTAAAGGAAATAAGGCAATTTTTAAAAAATGAAATAATCAGCAGTTTCTAATGTCATCCTGGTGAAAGGTCCTTGAAAACATTAAGAATTAGATAACATATTTAAAGAGCCAAGGGAAAAATCATTTCATTATATTCTAGACAAAGATTTACTACCATAGGATATAAGCTTGGGAACTAGCCTTTGATTGCCTGTTCCCTGAAATAACAAATCCCATTACAAAGAACAATGGAGGTACAGAGAATTGTTGACAATGGAAACAAAAGAGTATCATGAGATTTTCCACTCTATGGTGTAACACTATCTGATGACAGAATTTCTCACTGTTCTTTCATTGAGCCAACACATCTGTGAAAGAAGTCTAAATATTGAATGCATAGACTGAAATGATAAGAGTAAGATTTATGATTCTTGGAGAGGAAAATTTTTAATTATGGTCTTCTTAGCTTGTACGATTTTACATTTAATTAAATATAGATAGCTGATGTATACTTACGTTAATTTGTTCCTTTATTCCTTTTACATAGAGGGTCTACCATATACCAGAAGCTATGCTGCAGTTGTGTATACAGTAATAAAAAATAGCATAACCTGGGTCTTCAAATTACTTATATTTTAATTCATATGAATTCTTATAAGAATTTCACTGACCATCTAAGATCACAAATTAGAAGTTTTCCTGAGCCACTGTTAAAATATCATTATCTGCTATAAAAACAAGACATTTAAAAAACACTTGTGAAGTTACTTCGCTTTTCACATGGGTCCTCCAGCAGCATGTGTGAAATATTAAGAAAATAATCACTAAATTAAAAGACATTATGGCCATTTTATATGAGGATTCTTATTAAACCTCTTTATTTGATATAATTTTAGACTGACATTCAGGAGTAGAAAAAGTGCAGAGCTATCGCCAATATCTTTTGCTCAGTTTCACAAAGGTTAACATTTTATAAAACTATAGCATGGTGTCATACTCAAATATTGATATTAGGACAGGCAAGATTCAAAATAATTTTACTACTACAAAAGAACTATTTTACAGCAATACTCACCTCCCTGGTTCTGACACTTAATAATCATTAAATATCTTCTTTCTATTTTTTTTGTTATTTAACAAAATAGAATCACAACATCTATAAAATTTTGAAATTGGCTTTTTTCACAAAGTATAATTCTCTGGAGATTTGTCCATGTTCATTACTTCATACTTCTGTGTAGTTTTCTATGGCATGAATGATCACATATTTTAAAGCAACCATCTACTGAGGTAAAAAAGGTGGTTATTTTAACTGAAGAGCATTAAAATACAAATTTTATAAACATTCATGTACGGAAGTTTTGTCAGCCTAAGTTTTCCGTATTTTGGACCTGAATGCCAGAAGTGGAACTGCTTGATCATAAAATAATTGCATATTATGATATACAACAAAATGCATGATAGCCATCTAGGTGGCAGCAGCAAGGCAGAAAGGCTTCATACCCTCGCAGGAGGAAAGCAGGTACACTGAAATGGAAGCAACAGAGAAAGCCAGATTTGGGGAGATAAGTAAAAGGAGAAAATCACTGAACCAAAACCCATTATCACACACTCCATAGGAGGAAAGTTTATTACTTATTCCTAAAATTTAAGTTCTTAGAGACTCTAATGTTGTGATAGTTTTACAATGGTTAAATTAGATTTTCAACTTCATTGGGTCCAAAGTGTCCTAGGAAATTAGAAAATCCCATATCTGCGTGTGTCTGGGTGTATCTTTGGAACTATATCTAGTTCCTAGACTCTTTCTCTCTGACTCATTTCAGTGCTATCTGCTCCTGGCTATAGTTAGTTAAGCAGCGTTCTTCTGCCATACACTTGTGTCATCATATTCCCCCTCAAAGCAGGATGAGCATAGGCTAAAGTTTTTATTTGCTTTGCACTGCTAGTGAATTGAACCAGGACCTCATATATGCTAGATAAGCACTCTACCATAAAGCTACAGCCCCAGCCCAGTCTAAAACTTTTTAAACCATGAGCAAAGTGAGCCATTTCTCCTTTAATTTGTATGTGTCAGATATTTTGTCCCAGAAATAAAAATTGCCTAATACAAGTGATCTGCAAATATTATATCTTTGTTGTGACTTTTAAAAGACACATATAATTCAATGATAACCATGATAATTGTTAACGTGCATTGTACAAAAGGTTGTAAATTGTGACATTAAACATTTAAAAAGTGGGAGTAGGCTTGGGTACAGTAAAAGTGTACATTTTTCTATACAAAGTTTAGTATTATAAGCTTAAAATTTCCTGCTAGACAATATTTTTGGAAGTGTAATAGTAACCACCAAGCAACAACTTATAGTACATAAATAAAATATAAAAAATAAGGACTCAAAGAATATCATTAGAAATGTCCCTTAAATACAATGAAGAGCAGCAAGAAAGAATGAAAACAAAAGATGTACAAAACAATAAAAAACAAAATATCAGTGATAAGTACTTACATATGATTAACTACCTCAAATGTAAGCATTAAAATTTCCAATGAACATGCACAGAATAGCTGAAAGCATGAAGAAACTGCAAAGATGAATATATGCTGCATACAACGAACACACACTATTAGTAAATCCACATAAACCTAAAATGATATCGTAGAAAAGTATATTTCTTGCTAATGGAAAGTAAATTATAGGCTTTAAGTCAAAACCTGTAAAAATGGACAAAACAGATCATTATGTAATGATAAATAGATCAATTCACCAAATAAATACATAAATATACATATATAATATAGGTAAATCCATTAGAATCACAGCTGACTTTTCTATAAAAAAATTTCCCAGGAGGATTTTGAGTAAGGAGTTTCAAACCCTAAATTGTAACAAATTACAACCCCAACTTATGTATCGTGCAAATGTTTCTTCTAACATGATGGGGAAATAAATTATTTCAAAGACAAGGAGCACCTCACCAAATCAGCCTTACAAAACCTCTGAAGGATATCCCAGAAAGAGATAATGAAGCCAACAATGCCGGTAATTCAAAAGAATAAATACACCTGGCAGAATGAAGAGCTAAGCAAAAGGGGAAAGAGTGAGAAAATGAGCAACAGAAAAATAATGTATGACAGGAATAATCAATAAATATCATAAATAACTCATAATGTGGATGGTCTCACATCCTAAACCAAAAGACACAGATTGACAGAAAGGATATTATTTAATTTCCATGTGTTTATGTAATTGTTGTAGGTTTTGTTTTTGGCTCTGATTTCTACTTTCATTGCACTATGATCTGATGTTATGAATAATGTCAATTCCTTTATATTTACTTAATCATGTTCTATGAGGTAGTATGTGGTATCTTTTAGAGAATGCTCCACATACAGCTGAGGATCATCTATATTCTGATGTTTTGAGGTGAAACACTCTGTAAACATCTCCTAAATCCATTTGTTCATGATTTGGTTCAGTTCTGATATTTATTTGTTGACTTTTTGTCTAGTTGACCTGTCGTGTCAATGGGCCTTTGAGATCACATGCTCTTAGTGTTTATTTGATTTCTCATATCTATTAATATTTGTTTTATATAGTTTGGTGCTCCATAATTTGGTGCAAATATATTTTAATTGCTCTCTCTCTTCCTTGGAATATTCCCTTAATAAATGTGTGTGTGTGTGTGTGTGTGTGTATGTATGTATATATATATATATATATATATATATATATATATAAAATGACCTTCTTTGTCTGCTTTGATAGGTCTTGACTTGAAAGGTAAAGTGGATTTCGAGATAAGATTGTTCAGAAAAAATGAAAAATGGACATCACTGCATATTATTTAAGTGAACAATCCAAAAGGAAGTATTAACAATTGTAAGTGTATATGGACCAAATACCATCACACTCAACTGGTGGAGACTTCACACCCCACTGTCAGAAATAGATCAAATTGACAAAAAATGAATAAAGAAGTACTGCATTTGAACTAAATTTTTGGTAGATAGACTTAATAAATATCTACAGAATGTTCCATCCAAAACCACCAGAATACATATCCTTACCAGCAGCATATGGGGGCTGGTAATTCAAAAGAATTGTTTTATTCTGAATTATATCCAAAATATATCCCATAAAAACCAATAATATATGCTGAAGTGAATGCAAAATAATTAAAATTATATCATGCATTTTATTAGACCATATTTCACAAAAGCTAGAAATCAGTTCAAATGGCATCCCAGAAACCATGAGCAAAATTAAATAAGATACTCCTGAAAAGCAATAAGTCAGAGATTAACCTAAAGAACAAATTAGACAGTTTCTACAATCAAAAGAAAATGCCAGCATGGCATTGAAGTCTATGGCACATAGTTCAGGCATCCTATGAAAAGAATTTATAGCAGTGAATTGCCTCATCAGAAGAACAGAATGAAGTAAACTAATGCTGCAATTTAAGGTCCTATAAAAGCAAGAACAATCCAAAACTAAAACTAATATGCTGAAGGAAATTACAAAATCAGGGCAAAAATTAATGAAAGAGAATAAAATATATAAAAAGAACCAATAATTTGAAGAGTTGGCTCCTGAAAAGATTTTAAAAATGAGCTAAAACTTGTAGCCAAACTTAACAAAATAAGGAAAGACAAAAATCCAAATCCATGCAATCAGAAATGAAAAAGTTGAAAGTACAAGAGATTTTCCTGAAATCCAGAAGATCATGGTTAATTACTTTGAGATCCTGTACTCTAATAAAATGGACAATTCAGAAAAAACTACATATGAACTACCAAGCCTAAACCTAGATTATATGAAAATTCAGAATAAAACAATATCAGTCATTGAAATGGAGAAAGTAATAAAAATGCTACCAATTAATAAAATCTCAGGTACTGACAGATTCACTGGTGAATTCTACAATTTGTGAAACTCTTTAATAAAATTGAAAGTGAAGCAGCACTCCCAAAGTCATTCCTGGAAGCAAGCATTACCCTGGTTCCAAAACCAATGAATGTCTCAGGGATTAGCACTTAATTATTCGTAGTAGAAGGCTGTTATCACTTCCTGCTAAAATTCAAGCTGATAGCAACTTAGAGAGCACCAAGTCATATTTATAGAGAGTTATGGTGTTTGAAAATATAATTTTAATTTAGACTAACATGTGTACACTCAAGAAAGGAAGATCATGGGCTGTGTAATATGATAAATGTAACTCTCCATTTACTAGCAGTGTGAATTTAGGCAAATTAAATTTTGATTACTCTTATTCTCAATTTTTCACAGCAAAACTGAAGATAATGATAAACTATGAAACTTCTTGAGGGAGAATTGTGAACATTACATTCAGAGTTCTTGTCAAGAAATTAACACAGTGCTTTCTGGCATGTAGTTTAATTTTGTTAAAATTTTGTATGTGTGCAATACAGAGTATTAAATTTGTTGGGGATATATGTATATCTTTTCTGACCCATTTACCTCCCTTCTCACTGCCTTCTCTCCCCCTTCGTGACATCCCTTTCCCTTCTCTAAAAGGTCAAATAATAATGAAATATTTTTGAGCTCTTCTGTTTTCTCCATGATAAAAAAATCAATTTTTCATTTGCAGGTGCTACTTATCTAGTCAGATATTCTGTGTAAATATGAAACAAAACACTTTTTATATTTGACCATTTTTTAAAAAATTGTACTCACTGTATATGTTGGCACGTGCCAGTAATCCTGGCACTCTCAGAGACTAACTCAAGTTCAAGCTCAGCTTGTGCAAATCAGTGATTTAGCAAGACTATATCTAAGAATGAGCATCAAAATTCTGGGAATGTAGTGTTGTTAAAAGTCTCATTTAAAGTCTGAGACATAAAACCCAATATGGACAATATGGGTTTGGAAGAAACCCACAGAATGGAAGAAATTATATACCCAAAACATATTGCAAATGCATATCCAAATCATGAAATTCATGCATCAAAGTGTACAAATTTATCCAATTCAGATCTTTAAAAAGTATAATTTGTTTGATTACAAGAGCATTCACAGTTGACAATTTTAATAGGCTATAAATGATCACTTTGAAGAAAACTGTACCCCTTACTGTAAGTTAAAATCATTGAAAGTATAATACCTACATGTATTAATTATGTCTACAATAATTGCATTTTGTGACGTGATGCCTTTGACTTTCTCTATGGGTGTACTAAGTGTGAAAAACTAAACATTGAAGAAATGACCACGGTTTTAGTTATATTCAATCAACCTCACTTTGAAAATGTTGAAATCAATTTTTAGCAATAAACATTTCATAGTTTTTAATCATGTATCATTCATGGCAATGTGATAAAGTTTTGTGCAATCCTGTTCCATCCTGCCAGGGGTGTGAGTCATCCATTTGTCTAGAGTATATATCCAGTATATACCATCCGCCTGTTTGTTAGGTAGTACCTATCCTGGTTAGCAGATCAAATGTTTCAGTATAATAGTGCTTACATTCAAGTAAGGTCAACAATAGATGAATGCTATCTCAAAATGCCTATGCCATTCACTCCAGTTCAACTTGTAGGCATTTTATTATTACACATTGCATTGGTCAGCTTTCTGTTGCTGTCACAGAATACTTAAGAAAACAGCTTGAAGGGGGAAAGGTATATTTTGGCTAGTGGTTTGACAGTTTCTATCCATGGTCAATGAACTCCATTATTTTTTGGCCTGTGTCAAGGAAAAACATTATGGTGGAGTAAAGCTGCTTGCATCATGAAAGCCAGAAAAGGAGGGGATGAGAATAAATGCAGCCCCCAAGGTCATGCCCTCATGGTATACTCCATTCATCTATACCCCAACTCCCAACTTTCCATTAACTCTCAATAATCCCATCAAATCATGAATCCATCAGTAGATTTATCTGCTGATGAAGTTAAAACCCTCATTGCCCCATAACCTTGTGAAAGTCCAATAGCTGGAAACAAAATCCCAAACACATGACCTTTGGAAGACAATTTAGCTCCACATCATAGCATAAGTCCTCATAAAAGAGTGAAACAATGCAATACAATAAGACATTTGAAAGAGAGTGAAAAAATGATCAAAGTATGTAGTGAATGCATACATTTTTAGTAAAACTATTGCAGTAAAAAACACATTGCAACCAATTCCCATTAACACACTCCCATTGCCTTCAAAACTTACCATCCTTTTCAATTTCTGAAGAAGTTCTGTAAGTCTTCTTTGTGTCTGTATGAAGCATATTAAAAAGAATAGTGAATTTTTTGCTGAATCAAGTGAAATGCAAAGATAGGCTTATAAAAACATTACAGTATGCCTTCATCTACCTTATTCACCAGATCTGGCGCCATGAGAATTCTGGGTATTTTGAAAAATAAATGTGACCAGGAAATGCAAATATTTTGAACTGATTCAAGACACTGAAGCAGACATGATAGAATAACCTAAAACAAGTTCCAGAACTGCTCCAGAAATGTCAAGAAGGATGGATGTGTGTTCAAACATGATGAGTATTTTGAGAAGGATTATTAGCAATGTAGTTTTCACTTTTATAATTTTTCCATTTATATCCCTATGAAAGAATATAGTATTCAGAGTTTTGGTACTACACTTTGCTTCAAGCATCTTGAAATGTATATTCTGAGTATGTAAGAGGGACTACTGTACTGCCAACTCTGTTATGTTCATTAAGATTACATACAGTTGCCTGGAGCTGAGACTACAATGCCTATGAAATCAATGGCCATACCTTGGTTCAACTTCCTGATTCATTTATTTCATACAGCTGCAGAGGAAAGAACTTGTTATATCCAAAATCAAGATTTTCTTCTGCATTTTTAAGTCTACATTTATATAAATCTAAACTGTAATGGGGCAGAAAAATTGATTCCTGAAATACCCAAAGTCAGAAATAGCAGAAACAAAGATTAACTATGTATCTAATAATTATGCAATAATTATATTTTTCCTGTTGAAATTTTTAGCATTTATTTTAAGATAAGCTTACTTGCACAAGTTTTGTCATTTTCATTTTGGTATGAAAAAGTCTATCTCCTCTTCAATTTTGAAGAAAAAATTCAACATTTGCAATTTCTAAGAGAATAGAGATAACTTTCCTCTACCTATCGACCCCTTAACTGCTCTACGTGGCATTATACCAATTTACATTTCCATCAACAATAGAGGAGGGTTCCTTTTTACCTAGAATCTCATCACCAATTGTTATTGCATGATCTGTTGATCACAGCTATTCTTTCTGGAGTAAGATGTAATCTCAGTGTTGTTTTGTGTTTCTTAAATAACAAGTGATGTGCATTTTTATCTTCAGATCAGCTTCTTACACTGTCCTCTCAGGGGCATACTGCCTGGCCTCTTAGGCCTTCTGAAATCTGGGTGGAAGTCTTCTTAACTCCACAATTCTTACATTCTGCATGTGCCTAAAACCAGTGCCATGTAGATGATACCAAATTCTGCTACAAGCCAGAGCAGTATCCAAGCTTACTTCTCTATTTGCTATAGGGGTTGAGTACCCGGATCACTAAGCATTCCGAATCTGACTCTGAAGAAAAATTCTGTAGGCTTCAGCCATTCTGGTACATGGTGCAGCTAGCCACAGCTATTCTGGAACATAGTTTACCACTGTGATTCTGTAACATGTGCCCTGAAGCTGTCTTCTGAAAGTTAACCGTTCACTTTTAAAATATTGAGATGGCAAAGAATGGAGTATTGCTGCTTCTGGTGATGTCCTCAGGTCATCTTTTCTATTCCTCTGTTCCTTTTTAGCAACCAAGATCTCCTCTACTCTATCTTGTAGTCCACAGCTTTACTGGAGCTTCCCTTCTGACCAAACTTACAGCAACTTAAATCATTCTTCTGGGCTTTCTGCTCTTGTTTTTCAAAATAAATTACTATAAATACCCCCAAAGTAGCCATCCCAATACCTCAATATTCAATTGACTTAAAACTTCTTCCAGTTTAATTAGTTCACCATCCTTAATCTTAGTCTCAGGCAAAGTCTCTGGACTTGAACAAAATGCAGACAAACTTTTTGCCATGCCATAATACACATTGTCTGGACTCTTAGCTGTCAATGCAATCCTTCTTCCCAGCAGAAACCTCCTGAGCTTGGTCTTTACTGGCAGGATTTTTATCAGACTTCTGTTTCTCTAAGCTTTCACTAGAATCTCTCATACAGAATAGCCAAAGTTGTTCTAGCTCTTCCTTTTGACCTGGCATCTCTAAACCTTTCTAATTGCTTCCCACAAACTATTCCCAAATGCTCTTGAAACACAGGACCAGATGCTGTCACAACAAAGACCCCACTCCTTATGCCACATTCTGTCATAGTTACTTTTCTCTCATTGCTGAGATAAAATACCTGACACTCAAGGTTAAAGGGGGAAACATTAGGTTCAGCCACTTCATAAAAGCCTACAGCCTCCATGACAACATTAGGTTATGAGACAACATCAGATACAAACCATAATAACTCTTGGTGGTTTTTTTGCTGTGCAAAACTTTTAAATTTAATTTTATCATATTTGTTGATTCTTTGCAATGTTTCCTGTACAATTAAGTTTTAATTTGTAAAGTTTTTCCCTACACTTATATTTACAAGAATTTTAGTATTCTGTATTCTGGTAGATTAAATATTTCCATTTTAATATTTAGACCTTTGAACCCTTTGAACTTAGTTCAGTACATGGTGAGATCTATGGGTTTAGGTTCAATATTCAGGATATGGAAAGCCAGTTTTCTGGCACCATTCATTAAAGAGGCTATCTTGCTTCCAGTGAAGTAATTTGTCCTATTTCTAAAAGATAAGATATCTGAGTGTGCTTGGAATTCTTTCTGCATTCCTTTTATGTTCCAGTGATCCTCAAGTATGATTTTTTCCAATACCATTCTATTTTTATCACTATAACTTTGTAGTATAAATTCTAGTCAGGAATCGGATGCCCAATGCCTTGCCTTTGGTATCCAGAAATACATTTGCTTTTCTCAATCTCTTCTGGCTCTAAATGAATTTTAGAATTATTTTCTCTATTTCTTTGAGATATGATTTTGGTAATTTGAGTGGTATTGCATTAAATCTGGGTAACAGTGTTGGAACAGTAACCATTTTCTGTATATTGTTCTACTCATCAAAGAAGAGGGGATATCTTTCCATTTTCCGAATTCCTCTTTGTTCACATTTTTCAGAATACTGTAGTTTTAAATGTATGGATCTCTCATTTCTCTCACTAGATTGATTTCTAAATACTTATTCTTTCTTGATAATACTGAGAAAAAAAACTTTTCTTTCCCCTATTTTTCTCTCATGTGTTTGTTATTTATTTACAGGCACAATATTGATCTTTGAGTGCTGATATCTGTCCTGCTATGCTACTGAATTTGGGTATTACTGTAATTCTAGGAGTCTTTCAGTGGAGTTTTTGGGATCTCCTATGGAAAGAATCCTGTCTTCAGCAAATAATGATAACTTATTTTCTTTCTTTCCTATATATATGTATATATATTCCTTTTATCCTTTTCTCTACCCTAATTGTTTGGGCCAATGTGTCTAGAAATATATTGAAAAGAGGTAGGGATAGTGGGCATCCATTTCTTGTTCCTGAATTTACAGTGAAAGTTTTCAGTCTTGGTCAATCTAGTATGGTATTGGCTGTCATAAAGGTCTTTTTATCAGTTTGATATAAAGACCTTCCATTCCTATTTTCTTTAGAGTTTTTATCAAGAACGGTTATTGGAGTTTGTCAAATGCATTTTCAATATCTATTGAGATGATCATGTAATTATTGTCCTTGGCTCTGTTAAAGGAATATATTAGATATATTGCATTTATTGATTTATAAATGATGAACCATCCCTACATCCCTAGGATGAATGCTACTTGTTCATAATACATCAACTTTTGGATGATTTGCTGCATTTTGTTTACAAGTATATTATGAAGATTTCTGCATCTGTGTTTGTTAAAGCAATTGGCCTCTAGTTCTCTTTTTCATTTTGCTTCTTTTCTGGTTTTAGTATCAAGCTAATGCTTATTTCCAGGAATGACTTAGGGGGTGTTGCTTCTCTTTTAATTTCATTAAAGAGTTTGAGAAGTAGTAGCATTAGATCTTCTTTAATTTTGATGTAGAATTCAGCAGTGAATCTATTAAGACCTAAGCTTTTCTTTGTTGGGAGTTTTCTTTCAACTTCTTCATTTTCACTGATCATTTTTTGATTATTTAGAATTTGTATATCTTTTTGGTTCTGTTCAGGTAATTCATGAGTGCCTAGAATCTGTCCATTTCTTCTGAATTTTACATTTTATTAGAATACAGTTTTTAAGTAGGTACTTATGATTTGGATTTCTACAGGATCCCTTTTTATTTTGACCTTTTCCTTCTTAATTTCAGGAATTTGCATCTTTTCTTGTTTTGATTAGGTTGGCAAGGAGTTTGCCTTTTTTATTTTCCAAAGAACCAACTCTTCTTCCATTCACTGATTATTTGAATATTTTAATTCTCAATTTCATTAAGTACTTCTCCAAATGCTATAATTTCTTTTCTCATAGTAGCTTTGTGTTTATTGTACTTTTTATACAAACCTGAGCTTCAACATTAGATTACTTATTTGAGCTTGTTCTGTTTTTGTAATGTGGAAATTTACCTTGATAAATTCATAGGACTGTTTTCATTGCATCCCAGAGATCCTGGTATGCTTTATTGCCATTATTATTTAATTGCAGAAACTGTCTAATTTATTCTTTAAGTTGATCTTTAATCCATTGGTTATTCAAGATTATTTTACTTAATTTCTATACTTTCATTTAGTTTTTGTGGTTTCTTTTGCCATTCTTTTTAATTTTATTGCACTGTGATCCAAAAATATGCATGTGATATGTTAAGTTGTGTAACATTCACTTAAGAATCTTCTATGAGATATTATGTGATCTGTTTTGGAGAAAGTCCTATCAAATGCTGAGAAGAATGTATATTATGTTATTGTTGGGTAGAACACTCTGTAGGTTTCCATTAAGACCATTTGTTCCAGTGGTTTGGTTAACTTTGTCATTTCTTGTTCTTTTTGTTTATTTATTTATGACAGTGGGTTGTTGAGGTGCTCTGTTACAATGGTATTAGTGTTTATCTGAATTTTTACACCCATTAGCATTCATTTTATACAGTTGTATGTGCCAGTATTTGGTGTGTATATATTTATAATTGTTATCATTACTTGTTGGACTTTGCACTCAACAATGTGTGTTGTGAACTTGTCTTTTTCCTCTGATCAGTCTTGACTTGAAATTCACCTTTTCTGCAATTAGAATAGTTGGACCTCCTTTTTTTCTGGTTTCCTGTTTTGTGGATTTTTTTTAATAAATTCTTTCACTTTTAGGCTATGAATTTCTTCTTGAGTTTTATGATTTTTTTAGGTGCCATATTGGTGGATCTTGAGAATTTCTTCCAACCTCTTTTGTTTGCTAAATTGAGAACTTCATGGTGCTTGTTGTAAGTCAAAGATACTGACTTATAATTGTCATATTATTTTCCTCTTGTTCATTCCCTCTATTTTACTTCTATTTAATTGTTCCCCTTTCCTAGTGGGTATATTCTATTGTGGTTTTGGGGACTGTTTTCTTCATTATCTTTGTCTAGAATATCCTTGAGAACCTTTTGAAGTGCTGGTTTGGTGAGGATGAATTTCTTCAGTGGTAATTATCATAAAAGTGTCTTACATCTCCATAAGTCTAGAAAGATGATTTTGCAGGATACATTAACATAAGTTGGAAATACTTCACTCCAAGTCCTTCACTCCAAGACTATAGCTTTTTTGTTGAGAAGTCTGTTATAATTCTGATGGGTTTTCCTTAATAGGTGATTCGTTTCTTTTCTTTAAAAGCATTTAAGATACTGTTCTGTTGAATTTGTTTAATCTTTACTATTACATGCTTTTGTGTAGCTTTTATTCTGATTATGGATATTTGGGTTTGTATACGCCTTACTGTATTTCAAATTATTTTTCATGCTTGGGAAATTTTCTATTATTTTTGTTGCAGATATTTTATGCTCTTTGTGGTATTGTCTGATGTTTCACTGATTCCACTTACTCTTAGATTAGTGTTTTTTACATAATCTAGCAGCTACTGGATTGTTTTTTCATGGCCTCTTGCTATTATTCAGAAATCTCTCATTTGATGATTACAGCCCACAATCCTGTCTTCTAGGTCTGAGATTCCATCTTCACATTTCTTGATTGTGATGCATATATCACCAGTTGAATTTCAATTTCCTACATTTCTCTTTGCTACTGTTTTATGGCATCCATCTATTTTCTATGTTAGTCATTCATGGTTTCCATATCTTTCCTTTGCTCCTCTATTTTTTATCTGTATCTACTCTAGGTTCACTAGCCATTTCTTTCATTATGGTCAACATTTCCTTAAATATTTTTGTAATTATATTTGCTTTCAATTCATCAGGAGTCTTTTTTATTTTAAAGATAAAAGAACAAAAACAATAACAAGTGCACATTTATAAAATAACAAAAGAGCAATATAAGCAATACTGAATTTCACACAATGTGTTAGGAAATTACAATTGTTGCTGAATTATATGTTGATATCTTCAAATTGGTTACTCAGGTAAACAAATATAGACATGTAAAACTGATCAAACAATTAAACTTTAACTGATCCTTTCAATAAAGCAATAGAAGTCAGTAGTGCAACTATGTTAGCTATCATCAGGAGTCTTATTCATTTGTTTTGTTACTTCTGGTATTACCATTTCAGAAATTTCAGGTAAGTTGCTTTTTATTTCTTCCTCCTAGATGCCTTGTGGGAGTTGAGAACTTTAGGGGGGAATTTTCTTCCATGTTTTCTACTTTTTTGTTTACTGATTTTCTGTGTTTAGACATGCTAACTACTTATAACATGTAGTTTTATTATCAGTATCAAGACCTCTTTAGATAATGAAAACTTTTCAGAGATGTATTCTAGGTATAGTAAGTTTTGGTATGAATGGCCTGTTAGACCTTGAACACAACTTTGTGTTAGTAGACAGTGGTATTATTTATGACCCCCAGACAATCTAGATATTGGTGCACAAGAAATACCATTTGATTAAAACAACCACATCACCTTGGTTAAAGTAGTATAATCAGGAATAACAAGGATTGGATTTTCCAGTTTCCTAGCACAAACTGGATAATGAAAAAGTCATAAAAATGAACAATTTGCCACATTTAGATATAGGCAGATTTATAGCTGTAGAACAAAATCTAAAACAAATCAGATAACTATATGCTGTGAATATACACTCAATAGAGCAAGTATACCTCCATTCATCACAGAGCAATATTTAATCAGAGTAAGGTGAAATTAACTACATACCAGTTCATAATGATAAATGGAAGCGTGAATAAAAAAGAAAAAAAGAAATAAATTATCATATTATACAAGAGAAATAAATAAAGATAGGAAGAAGTTAAATTATTTTTATTTACAGATAACATGGTATTCTACATAAGAGACAAAAACTCCCCCAAAAGACTTCTAGATTTAATAATAACATTCAGTTGTACAGCTGGATACAAAGTCAACACTCAAAAATGTATATTATTCCTCTACAAAATAATATATTTACTGAGAGAGAAATTAGAGACATTAAAACTTTCAGGATAGAATTGAAAAAAATGAAACACTTAGCAATGAAACTAACAAAGGATGTGAATGATCTCCGCACTGAAAAGTACAACACTCTGAAAAATGAGATTGAAGAGGATTTCAAAAATGGAAAGTTATCCCCTATTCTTGCGTAGGAAGAACAAACATAGTAAAAATAGCTATACTCCCCAAATTGTTATATAGGTTTAATGTGATCCCAATCAAAATACTATCAGCATACCTCACAGAATTAGAGAAAATATTCCTAAAATTTGTTTGAAACCAGAAAAGACTTAGAATAGCAAAAAATATCTGGGCAATAAAGTCACTCCAGGTGCAAACAATCCCTGGCTTAAAATTATACTACAGAGCTACTCTGGTAAAAGCAGCATGGCACAAGCAAAATAAAACTAAACAGTAGAACAGACCTGAGTATAAATGGAACAGATTGGAAGAGGCAGAAACAACTTTAAACACATTCAGCCATCTTATCCTTTGCAAAGGCATGTAACACATTTACTAGGAGGAAGAAAGTCCCTTTAGTAAATGATGTTGGAAAAACTGTCTTTCCACATGCCAAAAACTAAAACTAGATCAATGTATATCACCATGCAACTTAAATAAAATGAAAATGGATCAAATATTTAAATATTAAAACAGAAACACCAAATCTTCTAGAAGTGAAAATAGAATGAAATCTTGAAGACATAAGTGTAGGGAAAGACTTAATGGGCAAAATCCCAATTACATGAGAAATACTACATACAATCAACAACTGGGAATTCAATTTATTAAAAAGCTTTTGGACAGCAAAAGGAATCACCAATAGAATGAAAAGACAACCCACAGGGTGCAAAAATTCTTAGTTATTATTCAGAAAAAGGAATATCTAGAGCATATAAAGAACTGAAAAAAATCAAATCCCTCAAATTTAAATACCAAATCCAAAACTTGGAATCTCAAATGAACAAACACTTCTATAAAGAAGGACAAATAAATAAATACATGAAAAAATGGTCAACATCACTGATCACTTGAGAGATGCAAATCAAAGCAATGCTGAGATTCCATCTCAGTCTAGAATAAATGGTTATTATTAATAAATCAACCAATGACAATTGCTAACAGGGCCATAGCAAAAAATGTGCACTTTTCCACTACTGGTGGGAGTGTAGATTGGTGCAATCACTGTAGAAATCAGTGTGGAGATTCCTCAAACATTTAGGACAAAAAGTTTTAGTTGAGCCAATATTCTCTTATAGTTATTTTTCCAAAACTATTGAAATCACTTTGATGCTGTAGGCAGCTGAGTTAAATAGAAATATTATAGACAGACAGGGTTAGGCCCTCAAAGGAGCCATTATGGAAGACAAAACACCTTGCAACTCTGGGCGATACAGGCATTTCAGCTGTGGGCCAGACCCCAAGATAAAAGATGCAAAAAATGTGCCCATGTACCTCTCTAGGACTGGACAAGTAGGTATCAATCACCTTGAAAAAGCCAGGAAGTCAGTAGCCCAACCCCCAACAAAAAAAGCCCCTGCTCTGTATTCATGACTACTTGCTATATGACTCACTTACCGGTTTGATTCCAATTTAATCAATTTTAACTGAATAATTATGCTTGTAATCTTATTGGTTGACCATAGTTTTATCCCACCATATATCTGTGGTGTGAGTTTCCATGTTTCACCAACTTGGACCTGCTTCACCTCATGATTTTTCTCTATAAAAATCTCTTTAAAAAGCAGGTTCCTTGGCAACCCACTCGGACCTCCTTCTGTCCCTCCCTCTTTCTTTCCTTCAGTAAATATATTCTACTGTTAACCACCATTGTTCCTAAAATTCACTCTTCGATTTTAGAGAATATCAACTCATCCCAGATATCTTTCAGGTTGGGAGTTTTGATATATGTTCACCTATGGAGAACAACCTGGGTGACTCTCCTTGAAGGGTGAGCAATTGTCTCCATTTTGGCTAAGCCTGACCCTATTTCCATGTATTGGTATGTGCAGAGCTGTCTAGAATTTTTCTTTATCCTTTCGGTTGCCTTTAAGCAACATATGTTGATCCAGCAGAGGTGCTGATGGTAGGCCTTGAAGACAGCACACATTTCCCCAGACCCACACCCACTGTCCCCTTTTTGAGCCAGGATGAGATGGGATGAAGAACCAATGCTCCAGTATGCTGGGATTGAGCTTTGAGATAAAGGTTATGACTTCCTGGGACTTGAAAGATTACACATCAGAGCCCCGAACCATGGACCTCAAAACATTAGATATTATCTCAATTGTTTTAGGCAGATTACTCTCTTGTGTTATATGTATCCTTCTCTCTGCACTTGCAGAGGTGATTTCAGGCCTCATACCAAGCCCAGTTTACGGCACTCACCCACTTCCTACCATTCTCACAGTCACTCGTCCTCAGCCCACTCACTTCTTTCTTCTTGAATGGATAAAAGATGGGTTACTGCATGGGTCGAGGCCTTTGTTCTGGATGGCCATCATCATGGCTGGATTTAGGACTCCTTGGCTCCCCATAACTACAAATATGCCTTACTGTCTTTTTCTCCTCATGTGTTGCACTGGAAGTGCTACATTAAAATTAACTCACTAGAATTGCAATAACTTTTCTATTGGGTTTATAGAGCACAACTAGGACCAAGATGAGTTCTCTATATTTGGTGCTCAATGAGGCTGGATTGCATGATCTTCTTGGCACAATATCACTATCCAGAATCGGATGCTGGCAATCCACTGGACCTTGTGTGACCAGTCTAGAGGTAAGTGGAGCATTTTACTAATTATAGCATTCAGACGCAAGTAGCAAATAGAAGTCTGTTCATCAAGGGTAAGAAAGGGGTAAACTCATTCTTTATCCACAGAAGAGAAAGAATTTAGTCTACTGATTATAAACCTGTTAAATGATGCAGACGTTAATATGCCATCAAAACAAGTTTTTAGATTGCTCCATCAGATAGCTACATTCTATCCTTCCTTTCCCAAAGCTGGTACACTGGATATGAGAGTTTGGGATAAAATAGGGGAAAGCTTTTATGTAGTTCAAGCCAAAAATTTAAAAAAAAAAAAACCCACTGGTTAGCCACATATAACCTAGTGGCCCTCTCCTTGCAACAGCAACAGTTTACCATTACAAAACACTCTATTTGGGCTAAGAAAAAATGTCTATGAATAAGGTAATTGAAGGAGAAAAGGACCCTGACATAACCATAACAAAGAATCAGATCAACACCATGCAGGTACCATGTCTCAGAATGGGCTGCTAGAGAAAAATGAACTTTGTTTAAAAAGTTCAGATAATCAGTTAAATTCACTTTTGTAAGACATGCAAAAAAATGTGAAACTTTGCAATTTATTCACACACTTAGCTTCCTTCTCCACACCCAATTTGGAAAATAAGGCCTCAGATTCTGTGCTTCCTACAGTCCATCCTTCACCATACTACAGAGTCAAATCAGTAACAACCTCCTCTTTCCCTACCTGTGAAAAAGCCAAAGTACAGTGAGGTTGTTATAGGCAGCTGAGTGAGATAGAAATATTAGAAATGTTATATGCAGTCAGACAGGGCTGGGCCCGTGAAGGAGCCAGTGCAGAAGATGAGATATCTTGCAACTGTTGGGAGACAGACGCCTCCAGCTGTGGACAAACGATTAAAAGATGCGTCCACATACTTCCTTAGCATTGGATCTCAGGGACTGATATTCTAAATAGTTAGCAATCAGGCCCTGAATCAAGGCCAGCGGTTTTCTGAAGCTGTTGGTTTCAAGCAGGAGCCTAAAGTGGTATCTTTCTATGGTCTGTTGGCCATTTCAGAACTTTAGAAATGTAATGGTCAATTAATTAGAAAGAAACAAATAACTAAATAAATTTTATTCTGCCTGGCCCCAGGGCATGCCAGGTGCTCCACCCTGCCTCCGGGGGTGCCAGGTGCTCTGCCCGCCCCCCCCCCAGGACGGCCCTGAAGATTCGCCTGAGCCTATAGACGAGGAT